>QANZ01028084.1:0-12174 GCA_003254925.1 Chamaecrista fasciculata | reverse complement strand
CTACCAAAGCAAAGTCGGAAAGAAACTGCGAAGAACACGAAGAACGACTGTGAACAAGCAATAGGCCAAACCCAGAAACTCAAAAATAGAGAAATGAAAATGACGAAAGGGAACCGACAAAACACTTACTAGGTAGCTCTCGGACACACCTGACGGAGAAAAGTAGCAGCACGGCAGGAGGATGAAGGAAATGAGTCGATTCCAAGAACTTGAAAATGCAGAGAGTAGCTTGGAGAACTTGGAGAAGAAAGAGAATCGAAAAAGAGAAAAATGACGAAGTGGGGGGAAAGAAGGAAGAGAAATGGCGGATTTTTGAACTTTTCACAAAAATCGAAGCGCCGCATTAAATGCGCCCCCCTCGGGCCACGACTCGCCATCATGGCAGAGGATAAGCGAATCGCGTAATGACACGTGGACACTATGAACCTGACACGCAAACTTGAAACGACAGCAAGGGATGTGAAAAGACAAAGCCAGTAGGCGTTACTATCAATCAACGCCATTAAAAGTGGCGCCCACAGCCGAAAACGCCTCACAGGTAAAATACTCAACATGTGGCCCCCACGCCCTTGGTGAGGACTCCACTGGTGGGGACAGAGTTCCACTCTTTTCGTTGGGACTAGTGATAATAGGCCTAAAAACTTGAGGCCTAGAAGACTTAGGCCATGGGCGCCCCAAAGGCCCATCTAAGGAATCCCTTGGGTGAGAACGCCAAAAGAGCCCTACACAAGCAAGGCACCAAGCCTCTCGTGACGATCGACAACGCCAATAGTCAGGCGTCCACAGAAAGAGTCCTAGCATGATTAAGGCACCAAACGCCCTACGTTGGTCGAGGACGCCAACAACCAGGCGTTCACGAGAAATAACAACTTACTCCCATATCCTAACCAACAGATCTGCGAGAATAACGGACAGTTAGGATTTCCACCTAGATCACAACTGATTTGGCCAAATCAGTTAGGATCACAATCGACCATATCTAGGTCAAAAAGGTCTCACTTCACCAGTATAAAAGGACAGCTCCTCTACTGGAGAAAGGTACACACTATTACCATTTACACATACTATTGCTCTCCAGCGATCTTTACTAACTTAAGCATCGGAGGTGAATCGCAGGGCCACCCCTGTGCTTTCATTTACTTGCAGGTGACTTCTGACCCAAAGTTGCCTCATCGAACCAGGTAATGCCCTACGGTCAAAACCAGGTTCATCAGGTCTCTTGTTTCATAAATTAGTCATATCTCTCTTATTTCAAATAAATTGTGGAAAAATTAGAGTTAAATATTACTTCTGACGAGTTCTTTCATTGTCTAGTTAGGGTTGTCAGGCAATGAAGTCAAATAGTATTACAAAAATGGGTTTGGTCAAAATTTCAATACTAACTTTTGGAGTATTATTTGACTTCACTTTCCAACGATCTAAATCGAACAGAGAAAGAACTCGTCCAGAGTAACTTGTAGCTCAAATGTTTTCCCATTCACACTTAAAACGAGAGATATGACCAAACTTATGGAATAAGTTGTCCACTTTTGGGTCTACTTTGACCTCATTTAATTTTCCGAAAACTCTAATTGAGTAGATAAAGAACTCATCAAGAGTAACCCATAACACCAATTTCATTTTATTTTAATTTGACACAAGAGATATATGACTACTTTTAATAGTTAAGAACCAAAACAAAACTTTTGAAAAACATTAAAGACTAAAATAGAATAAAAAAATATTAGGGACCAAAAGAAAATTGAAGGTAAATATTTGATACTACCAAAATGAGATTTTGACAATATATAAAATATAGAGTTCAAGCAAGTAAATAGAATTTAATCAATAGAGAATTGCACCTGATTAAACATCTATATATGTGATTGATTGGATCTTAGAATAGAATTCTTATATTATATCTTGTTTGGATGTCATAAATATTAGAATTGTGGTCAATTCTTTCGGGGTTTAAAAATGACAAGTCTAAAATGCATCTTTTCCCTTCCTCCTTGCTTTTCCAAAGAAGGGATAAGGGTGGTCTAGGTCTTCAAAAGACCAATTTAGTTAATAAAAGTCTCTTAGCTAAAAACTCTAGGAGGATTCTTGACAAGTTGCATTCTCTTATATCAAGATGGGTAAAGAGTAAGTAACAAGGATATTGGTCTGTCCATTTGTTGGAAAGCTATCAAGCAAGTTGTGCCTATTGTCTTTGATAACCTTAGATGGAAGATTGGCAATGGTTTAAAAATTGACATTACTAGTAGACATTTGTCGATTTCTTGGTTTGGTTATATGGGTGCTTTTAAAGTTGCTGACATTATTGACAAGGATGTGAGTCCCTCAAATTTGTCACGAATTGAAGATATGTATCATCAATCAAATGTTGATCGGTTTGTCCCCAATCCAAACCTTTCCTCTAACGATAGGTTGGTTTGGAATATTGTTACCTCTAGTGTTTCCTCTGCTAATAAAGGTTTTAACATGCTTAGTAGATACATAATTTGTTGTCATAGGTGGCCATTTTAATGTCGATAGTATGTGCCCTTATTGTATGAAAGCTCCTAAAATTGAAGACTATTTGTTTGTTTATTGCACCAATGCCCGTTCTATTTGGTTTGGTCTTGGACTTAGTCCCTCATCCTCATGTCTTTCCTACAATCTTAAGTTGGATTTTATACCGGTGCAACTAATGACAGAAAAGGACAAAAGACTTTGGTTATTCTTGGCACATCATTTTGATCACCATTGATTCTATCTGGCAACATGAAAACATAGTCTTGTGGAAAAACACTTGGCGTTTTCCAAATCTGTTGGAGGTTATTCATCAAGTGCAAATGATCAAGGCAAATCAAAATTTGGTAGAAACTGCTATTGCATCATGTTCAGGCCTTGAGGATTCCTCTGTTGTCTCTTAATTTTTTTTGTTTTTTGTATTTTGTTTTGTCCTTTCCTTTTCTATGTTGATTTTTTTGTTGTTTTCTTTTATTATCGTATTTTCCTCTGTCCTTGTTTTTCCTTTTGTGAAAAAAAAGGAACCACATATATATATATATATGAAAATAATGAGGTATCTGAAGTTACATATTTATCCATATTTATTTATAATTTTTCCCTTTCATAAGCAATTTTTTGTCGAATAAATATAGTGAAATGAATAAATTTTTGTAGTTGAATCCTCTCCGATGTAGCGTTTCTCAAAACTTAGTTTTTAATAAATTTTTATTTTTGTCATTCAAAATTTTGGTCTAGAATAAATTGAAAATTAATTTCTTTAACTTTTAGTTTTTTAATGACTAAAATAATTCAAATATTAAATTGAGAACATTATATTATATTATAATTCTAAGTGGTTATATATATATATATACTCTAATAACTATAATATACTTGAAATGGGTCATCAGCCCAAGCCTGTGCCGACTCGCAATCGGTTCCCCCCATTTCTAGGGAGGGACTAGTGATAAATATATTTTGGGTTGGCCGCCCTGTAGCCCAAGGGTGCTCCCAGGGTCGCTCGGGGTAACGACCTTGACTTGGTAAACCTCACATTTCTGAGATATCAAGTCTCTGTTATCTTGGACTAGCTGCACAACTCTCGACCGCTCAATGCATTACTTTCATTTATCACTAGATTATGGGGATACCATCCGCAAAATTACGGTAGCTCGTTAGCCTATCACGACCCTCCTCATCTATAAATACCCCTTGGTACACACGAATAAAGGTTAGCTACTCTTTCTACTATGATATATCTCTTGTCTAACTAGAGCGTCATAGTATCTTCTACAGGGCCACCCCTATGGCATTCTATTGAAACACATCTTCTACCACCTTCAACAGCCCCTCAGAAACTAAGGTATGGGTCCTGCCCTAGTTTCATTTATCAAACTATTGTTGGAGATTGTGCCCTAGGGTCAATCATTTTATAGATATGTTGAGAACATATTAATTAATTTATGGGGATAAATTAATGGTTATCATATTATTAGCATGTTTACTATGATAACAGTCCGTGATTAATTATGAGATAATTAATCTAAACTGTCCCTGGTCGCTCATTCAAGTGGGAACTTGAAATGAACTAAGACCAGCATGACCTCGGTGCATAGAGATGCATGCACTAGATGCTGGTACGAGAGTCATGGTGCAATTACGTAAGGGGTTACGAGTTGCTGGACATGACCGGAGAGTCCTGCATGGGTTTAGTCATCAGCTTGCCTCTCCTGTACACCTGTCACGACGCCTTAGACCTGAGGTCATCATTATTCCGGCGTTGCAGTTGTCAGACTTTGGCTTAGTCAAACGTTGCCCGTAACAGGGTAGCCATAAGGGCTAAGTACGGGTCTGGTTGATTGCCGTGCTGAGGAATGTGGATTGCCAAGATGGGATTTTGTCCCTCGTTAAATGAGAGATATCTAACTGGCGCCCTCGATGAGTCTGTCCAGGAAATGCGTGGCCACGCTGGGATTTGGGACTTACTCAGGGAATCGAGAAAGTTGAGGTTTGGATTATGAATGACTTTCCTGTGCCTAATCCATGACCAAGATATCGTGTGACAATAGGGTCTTTGACAAGGTGGTACTAAGGTTAAGTCGGTTTTAGTAAAAACGATCACTCACGTGTTTTGGGTAGTCGTGATGGCTTGCTAGAGTCCGCTCACGACTTGTAGGTCATGGAGATGACTTACTGCCAACTTCACGTGGGGCCTGCTGGGTCACACACGAGCAGGAACAGGACACCATTTAAAAGGGACATGAATTAGGGTTAATTCGTGGGTCACTCCGGTGGCACGATTTAAGACACAAAAGAAATGTCTGGGACATTAGGTCTTGTCTTAATTGATCTACAGTTGTGAAGTATTTAAATTTTTGGGACAAATTTAAATATAATAATTGTTAAATGATTAATGGGGATTAATTATTTACAATTAAAATATTAAGGAAAAATAATTCAGATAAGGTTCCTAAGAGTTAGGAAATTATTGAATTATAAAATTCCCTAATATTGGCATGAGGGTGGCGCCTCTTTTATGATATTTAGGTTAATAAAATTGTTTTATTAATTTAAATAATAATTTGAATTCAAAAGATTTGATGGAGATATCAAAAGATTTGAATTCAAAAGATTTGATGAGATCTCAAATCAGGATCTTTGGAGAATCATGACTTCCTAAGAGTTAGGAAGGTTTTTGATTTATAAAATTCCAAAGATTTTTTAGAGGCATATGGCGCCTTCTTAGGTGGGTCCCATGGGAGATTTGATCTCTCATTTGATTCTCTAAGATTACGATTTGAATTTAAATTTAATATTATGGTAATATTATAATTTGAAATTCAAGTCATGAAGCCATATTATTATTATAATTTAGAATTATAATAATGCTCTAAAAATAATTATATATAGCCTAGGGCTAGGCGCCTAGGTCAAGCATGTGAGTGAGAATTCATTTGTGCAATTTTCATCCTCCTTGTTGAGAGAGATAAAAATCGCCTCCTTCAAAACCCTAGCTTCCAAGTGAGGAAATTTTTGGTTCTCAAGAGTTGAGAGGGTAAAATCGACTTGGCCTAAGAGTTAGGCAATTCGATTTGTGGTTGCCAAAAATTAGGGTTTGTGAGAGAAGGAAAAACAAGAAGGAGTTCTTGTGGGGAATTCTCCATTGCGCCACTTTTGGAGTTTGAATCAAGAAGGAGTTCTTGAGTTCAAATACACTGTAGATTGGTCCCTAGTTCTTTTGGAGAAAAGAACTGAAGGCTAGCACCTTGGTGCCCGAAGAAATTGTTCGTGTGGATCACCGGCAGAGGGAGAACGCTGAGAGTGGGCTCCTTGCACACGCCTTGTTCAACCAACCGATTGAAACTCGTGAGGTATACCACTATCTTAAAAGTTTTAAATTCTACTAGCGGATCCGTTCGGGAATTTTAGGACCTGACGTGTTTTTATTTTAATTTTATATTTGCTTCTGCTGCGTTAGGCACTTAGAATTCCCAAAAGTGGTATCAGAGCCACGCTAGTTCTAGGATTTAAAACTGTTTATGTGTACATGTGATTGATGGAGATTGTGCCCTAGCGACAATCATCCTATAGATATATTGTGAACATATCAATTAATTTATAGAGATAAATTAATGGTTGTCACATTATTAGCATGTTTACTGTGATAACAGTCCGTGATTAATTATAGGATAATTAATCTAAAGCTGTCCCAGGTCGATCATTCGAGTGGGAACTTGAATTGAACTAAGACCAGCATGACCTCGGTGCATAGGGATGCATGCACTAGATGTTGGTACGAGAGTCATGGTGCAATTACGTAAGGAGTTACGAGTTGCTGGACTGACCCGGAGAATCCTACATGGTTTTAGTCATTAGCTAGTTTCTCCTGGTACACCTGTCACGATGCCCTCAAGACCTGAGGTCTTCATCATTCCGGCGTTGTAGTTGTCAGACTTTGGCTTAGTCTAACGTTGCCCGTAGCAGGGTAGCCATAAGGGCTAAGTACGGGTTTGGTTGATTACCGTGCTGAGGAATATGGTTGACCAAGATGGAATTTTGTCCCTCATAGAGATGGGAGATGTTTTACTGGGCCCCTCGATGAGTCTGTCCAAGGAATGTGTGGCCACACTGGAAATTGGGACTTACTCAAGGAATCGAGAAAGTTGGAGGTATGGATTTTGGATGACTTTCCCATGCTTGATCCATTACCGAAATATCGTAGGACAAAAAGGGATCTAGACAGGATGGTACTGAGGTTAAGTCGTTTCGACGTTAAACGATAACTCACGTGTTTTGGGTAGTCGTGATGGCTTGCTAGAGTCCGCTCTCGACTTGTAAGTCATAGGGATGACTTGCTGCCAACTTCACGTGGGGCCTACTGGGTCACACACGAGCAGGATCAAGATGCGAATTCGGGACGCGAATTAGGGTTAATTCTTGGGTCACGTTGGTGACACCGTTTAAGACATAATTGATTGTCTGGGACAGGAAATATTGTCTTAAATAAATATCTACAGATATATGATATTTAGATTTGTGGGACAAATTTAAATATATATATGGATGATAATTATTAAATAGATAATGTGATTATGCTATTTATAATTATATTCCTATTTATAATATTGGGAATAAATAAATTAGATAAGTTTCCTAAAAGTTAGGAAATTATTGATTTATTAAATTCACTAATATTAGGATAAATAGGGATGAGGTTGGCGCCTCCTATAGGCCTATTTTAATTAATAGAAATGTTTTATTAATTAAAGATATGGCTTGAAGATTTGAAATTCAAATAGATTTGATCTAGATTTCAAATGATTGAATTAAAGATATTAGTGTAATATTTTAATTCAATAATATTATATATATATAGGGGAAAGTCGAAATTTTGGGTCTAGATGGATTTAAATATTAATGTAATATTTTAATCCAATAAAGGACTAAAATTCGAATTTTAGAGATTGACTTAAGATATTATGGTAATATCTTAAATCAATATTGTTGGAAAATAACAAATTAGTTATAACTACCTAATTGTTAGGTTTGTTATTTTAGTTTATTAAATTTCCAACAAATTGGTTGGACTTGGCGCATGGGAGAGAATCTCCTTGGGAAGATTTGATCTTCCAAATTGATTCTCCAAGATTGCATTTGGATCCAAATTATAATATTAAGGTAATATTATAATTAGGAATTCAAGTCCTAAAATCACGATATTATTGTAATCTCATGATTTAATAATTTGATAATTGTTTAATTTTGGGAAACCCTAATTATAATTATCAAAGCCTAAACTATATATATATATATGTAGCCCTAAGTCGACTAAAAGCATAGAGTCTCTCATACCTTGGGAATTTCGACTTTAGCTAACAAAGTTCACAAGTCCAAAAGTGTTTTGAGTCTTGGTGAAAGTTTGTGAGAGAAAACACAACCCTAATCTTTCTAGAGAGAGAAAGTGGCGCAAACCCTAGAATTGTTTTAGGTTTTGTGAGTTGTGGTTGTGTGTGAGATCAAGAACCACATTCTTGGTCACAAGGCGCCATCTAAGCTTGGTTTTGAGAAGTGTTCTTGAATCCAAGAACACCGTAGATAAGGCTCTCGGTTTGCTTGGAGAAGTGAACGTGGCTAGCACCTAGGCATCTACCAAACTGTTCGTGTGGATCACCGGTGGAGGGAGCACACTCGGAGTGGACTCCTCACATTCGTAAACGCAAAGAACAGCCATCGATTTGGGTAAATTCTTGACCTTACACCGATATAGATTCATATAGCGGATCTATTGGGAAAGAAATCGCTATGTATGGTTTAAAAATTTTGTTTTATACACGTTTCCGCTGCTTTACATGCATGGCGATTTCCCAACAGTGATGTATGATATGTGTGTTTACCGCTTTCAATCACGTTTTTGGCTTTACAAAAATCCACCGAACGTTTTTCTTAAAAATTCAATCTACAGAAAAAGGTGCAAATTATATGTATGAGATACATATAGAGTCGATTGGATCGACTCGAAAATTTTTCTTGATGTTTTAGGCCAAAATCGAAATTCCTTTATAATTATAGTTAAAAGTGTTTTAATTACAATAATTATAAAGGTGGCTGAAAATTTGTTAAAATTATGAATTTTAAAATTTTTGGGAGTCAATAGTTTTAAATTCTTGAATGGAGATTCATGGTATTTATTATTATTGATGAAAGGCCTAATCTCAAGAAAAAGGTATGTTAAAATTGCACAGACCCTAAATTGAACACAATTTTTAAAGGAGTTTTCATATATGTGTTGGTTACCGTGTTTGACATAATTGTATGAATTGTTCATATTTGAATTGTGTGGTGTTGGATATGGCTCTAGGAGGTTTATTTCGGTTGATACGGCCTGCGTGTCGTCTCCCTCTACTCTGGTGTAAAATTTACTTTCTGTTTATACCTCAATGTAACTGGGTTTATTCACGTGTAATTTTATTTTTCCTTTTAGAAAGGTTCTCTCATTGGCTTGGGAGAATTCTAGGGTAGATGGGCCATATCTAAACACGGTGTATGCTTTTACATTTAGTTGTATGTGATGCGCTAGATGTATGTTTCGGGTGCGAATTTTAACATGCTATTTATATATATCGCGCTACAACCACGTATACGATACGAGCGTGGGATTTTGTATACGATACAAAATCCGGGCACATGTTTATATGTATGAGATACATGGGGTAATAAACATGTGGCATGACTCGTTTAATTTTAAAAGGAGTTTTAAAATTAAACTATAAAACGGAATATTTTAATAATTAAAAATCAAACCCTTTTAGAAAATCTTAAGTTTTTAATGCCATCGCTAAAACGCCCTGTCAAAATCTTGTTCATCGTGGAGCGGTGATCGCCTCCGCGACACGTATCTGCCTTGACCTTGAGGAGACACGGGTGAATGGGAGTTTCAACACGACGCCCATTGAAATCTTGGTTCTTTGAATACGGTGATCGCCTCTGCGACACGTATTGCAGTTGGGCCTTGATGATATGGGGTTGGGCTTTGGCCTCGCTGTTTTGAATCTAGCCTTTCACATGTTTTACCGTGTGACTTAATGGGGTTATCAAAACGGTTTTGGACCTCAAGGCATTAGATGGGATAAACATGCCATAATAAGTATAATGAGATGATACAGTCCCATAAGGATCTAAGAGTCATATAGAGATGTGATTGGTAAGGAGTTACCAACCTAAATAACCAAAGGGTGCATGATCGCCTCCGCGACGGTAAACTTTGGTGAAATATGGGTCTTAGCCACCAATAATAAATTTCACTGGGTTTTATAAAATGGTGGAAGTATTTTTCTGCTAAATAAACTTTTCATATGTCAATAGTAGAATCAATGGCAACAAACAATAGTTCATCACTATCACTGCGATCTGTCCTTGAGAAGGACAAGTTGTCTAGGACAAAATTCTTTAACTGGTATCGTAATTGAGAATTGTTCTCACCCAACGAAGGAAGCTGCTGACTTCCTAGATTGGTTTTGTAATTTGAGATTTACTCTCACCCAACAAAGGAAATTTTATGTCCTAGAGATCCCTCCCCTGAAGAGCATGCCAAGGACGCTCCAAGAGCATAGAGAATTGCTTGGAGAAGCACTTCAATGACTCTGTGGACGTCACTAGCCTTGATGCTAGCCACAATAGTTCAAGAGTTGAACAAGGGGATATTGTCGGCTGTAGAGATGGTCACACATCTCAAGGAAACGTTCCAAAATCAGGGGAAAGGGAAGGGCAAAGGAAAGAGGAAAGGAGACGTCGAGTTTGGTGAGACCAAGCCAGCGGCAAAGCCTAACCCACTACCTGCCAAGAAGGCAAGGCTTTCAAAGGATGCAATTTGCCTTTTGAGAAATTGCAAATTGTATTGGGAAGATCAAAAGAATAAAAGGAGAGATAAGATCTCTACTTCTGGTATCATCGTTATAGACGTTCACTTGCCTACTATAACCGCTTGGGTATTAGATACAGCATGTGGTTTTCACATTTGATGTGAAGGGTCTTAGAGACAGTAGAGAGCTGGACAGAAGCGAGATGGACCTACGAGTGGGCAATAGAGCAAGGGTTGCTGCTGTTGCTGTAGGAACATGCGAGCTTGTTTTGCCCCTTGGGCTTATCTTATTGTTATCATGTACCTTCTTTGAAGTTCAAACAATGTTTTTCTTTCTTATTTGATAAGGAAGGTTTTGCATGTGTTAACTGAAAAGAATGGTGTTCGATTTATGAAGATGATGATTACTTGCTTATGGTGATTTGCAAGGTAATCATTGCATCTTGAAAATTGAACGTTAACACGATAACAATATCTATAACACCGATACGAAAAGGATTAAGACTAGCAAATCTAATCCTATATACCTTTGGCATTGTCGTTTAGGCCATATAAACGAGAAACGCCTAGAGAAGCTCCATAGAGATGGACTTCTAAGCTCATTTGATTTTGGATCATATGATGCTTGCGAATCTTGTTTACTTGGAAAAATGACAAAGGCGCTTTTCACTGGCCACAGTGAAAGGGCATTGGACTTATTGGGGATCATACATAATGATGTATGTGGACCCATGAGTACCCAAGCTAGAGGTGGTTACTCTCACTAATTGCTTCAATAGGTTTGACTTGGGCTACCTATTAAGGCATAAGTCGGAGTCTTTTGAAATAGAGATTTCAAAGTGAAGTAGAGAACTAACTTGACAAGAAAATCAAGGTCTTTCGATCCGATCGAGAAGACGAGTATTTGAGTAAAGAATTTGTTGATCATTTTAGAAGCTGTGAGATGGTCTCACGACTTACCCCTTCTGAAACCCCATGGGAATGGTGTTTCCGAGAGGAGGAATCCAACTCTATTGGATATGGTTCGATCTATGATGAGTCAAACCGATCTTCCGCGATCCTTTTGAGGATATGCTTTTGAAGCTGCCGTGTTCACACTAAACCGTGTTCCGTCTAAGGCAGTTGAGAAGACACCATATGAGATATGGATGGGAGGAGTCCCATAGTGTCTTATCTCAAATTTGGGGGTGTGAAGTTTACGTTAAGCAAACGATAAACTATCTCCCAAAAGGTGCTTGTAGGGTACCCCAAGGAAACGAGGGGATACTATGTTTACTGCCCATCTGACAACAAAGAGTTTGTAGTCAGAAGTTGATCTTCTTAGAGAAGGATCTTGTTTCCAAAAGAAACAGTGGGAGTAAGGTAGATCTTGAAGGAGTTCAAGATGCACAAAGTGATGGAGATTGTGCCCTAGGGCCAATCATTTTATAAATATGTTGTGAACATATTAATTAATTTATAGAGATAAATTAATGGTTATCATATTATTAGCATGTTTACTATGATAACAGTCCGTGATTAATTATAGGATAATTAATCTAAACTGTCCCTGGTCGCTCATTCAAGTGGGAACTTGAACTGAACTAAGACCAGCATGACCTCAGTGCATAGAGATGCATGCACTAGATGCTGGTACGAGAGTCATGGTGCAATTACGTAAGGAGTTACGAGTTGCTGGACTGACTCGGAGAGTCTTGCATGGGTTTTAGTCATTAGCTAGTCTCTCCTGTAGACCTGTCACGATGCCGTTAGACCTGAGGTCTTCATCATTCCGGCATTGTAGTTGTCAAACTTTGGCTTAAGAAGCACTAAGGACAAATTCTTGGTTAACGGTAGAATTA
>QANZ01028072.1:33109-55407 GCA_003254925.1 Chamaecrista fasciculata | reverse complement strand
TTTTTGCTTCCGCTGCCTTAGGCGCCTAGGATTCCCAACACGAAGTCATGCTGATCTTAGCTCATTCACGTTCCCACGTGAATAATCGACCAGGGACAGTTTAGAATAATTATCACATAATTAATCAAGGATTGTTATCACAGTAAACATGCTAATAATATGATAACAACATAATTTATCATTCATAAATCAATCAAACAATATGTTCGTACATATAAAATGATTGGCCCTAGGGCACAATCTCCATCATAGATTAGAGTATTATTGACAACAATGTTCAAGGGGCATAACTGACGCAAAACAAACATTAGGGGCATGACTGAAATTAATCTCAAATATTAGAGGCACCAACAAATCTTTTACCAAGTTTTAATTTTATTGGGCAAGGGTTCAATCCCTTCACCTCCTAATCATCGATGAGCTGCTACACGATTTCAAACTAATAAAAAATGAATCAAGGAATCTATTATACAAAGTAAATGTTTAAAGGGATTGCACAATGGTAGATAATAATGTTTAATAAATTTAATAATGTATTTAGTTATAATAAAGGGTAAATTATACTTTGTTACCCTGTGATTTGGTCATATTTCATTTTGGTATCCTATAGTTTAAAAAGTGATACCTTGGATACCCTGTGGTATTCTTCGTTAACACTTTGGTACCCTTTGGAGCTGAAAACTACAAAGCTGGATCAGAGTAAATCTAACATTGAGTTCCCAACATGTTGCAGTCTCCGAGGGGCCGGGAGTCGTCGGATCCTGCAAAAGAGGAAGCGCAGGGGGTTCCCCACGATCCTTGTAAGGAGGCCATGGTTGTGACCTTTGGAACTTGAAACCTGCAAGAAGGATTGCACAGGGGAGGCCCCTGTGAACCCACTCCGAAGCTCAAGTTAGCGTTTGTGGGAGATGGGAGTAAGAATTCTGGAGAGATTCATTACTTACCTTGTTAAGGTTTTTGAGTGTGTATTTGTAGAAGGAGGAAGTACAGTGTGGTGGGTGGTTGATGGTGACTTGTGCCTGTAGAGTCAGGCAAGTACACCAAGATCTGGGGGATTGTGTCCAAGAAGATCTGAGAAGATCTGTATGGTGGGCCCGTGACAGCTAAAAGCACTTTCCCCCATATCCATTCTCACATGGTCTTGATTGACCTTGGTCGTTTGAGTGGGAGGAGACCCTGCCGGTTTGCTCTTGGCGCTGGGTTTGAGTGGGAGGGGACCCTGCCAGTCTGCTCTTGGCGTTGGGTTTGAGTGGGAGGGGACCCTGCCAGTTTGCTCTTGGCGTCGGGTCTCCTTTGTACAAAAGGGTGTATATCACTAGTCCCTACAAAAGGTCCGAGGGAAGTGTCCCTGTCGTCGGCGTCCGAGGGGTAACTCCGGCTATGCCCTCCGAGGGGTGTATATCAGGAGCTATTTTGTAATTTTAACCATAACAAATTTTGCAGAAATTACATTTTGACCCCCAAATTGAAATATGACTAAACCACAGGGTACCAAAGTGTAATTTACCCTATAATAAAATAGCTAAAGCAATTATTATTTAAATATTTGAATATTATTATAAAAAATATTTGATATTTTAAATTGGCCAAAGTGCGAATTTGGTCTTGTAACTTTGCTCCAGGTCCCAAATTCAACCATCACATTAAAATGCAGGGTGAAATAATATTTTATTTTAAAAAATATAATTAAAGTGTCATTAGCATTAAGTTAACTTTACTCGTTATCGGCCAAAGTTTATTTAACGCGCTTCGATTTCTTCAAATTCAACCACCACATTAAAATGCAGGGTGAAATAATAAAAAATATTTTTTTAAAAAATATAATTAAAGAAATTAAGTTCTCTTTACTCTCTATCAACCAAAGTTTGTTTCAATTAAGTTCTCTTTACTCACTATCAGCCAAAGTTTGTTTACCGCGCTTCGATTTTTTCAAATTCAACCACCGCATTAAAATGCAGGATGAAATAATATTTTATTTTAAAAAGGCCAAAGTCCTATTTTGGTCCCCCAATTATGCCCAGTGTTCCAAATTGGTCCCCTAGTTATTTTTCGTTCCATATTGGTCCCCCAGTTATGTAAAATTTGACAAAAGTTGGTCCCTCTAACAGTTTCCATCCATTTTTCTGTTAAAAAAAAAGACAAAATTGATTTTTAACTCCTAAAAGTTTAAATTTTTTGCATCAAGGACATTTTTCTCTATTATAGAACCAAAATGTAAGAAAGAATAAATACCTGGGGGTTTTAGTTTATTTTACACAAAAAAAACACAATCTCTCTCTCTCCTCCCTCACGCTTTCTCTCTCCAATCCCTCATCTCTCCCCTTCGGCTCCAAGATCTCACTCTCTTTCCCAATCAATGATTCACTGTTTCTTCTAACACTTCACTTCATCACTCTTGTTCAAATTAAACCATCATCACCATGAATCCTCCAAAAGGCACCATCGTTTACGGCTCCGTCGGAAGAACACAATACGGTTTTGATGTATTCTCCGTCAATCTCGCCAGCGATATCACCGGTGACCACCGCCTCACTAACGGAATCTCCATCAATTTCGTGCGTTCGTAGAAGACCACCGCACTCTCGTGACCGTCTGTTCAATTTTGTTCCGGGAAGCTTCTAACCCGAATCTCTAAAACCCCAATCCTTACCGTCTGTTCCGGGAAGCTTCTTTCATGACCGTCAGATTATCAGAAATGAACGGATCTACTTTGACTCCGGTCACGAGAAACCCGATCGTCATTTTAAGAGCTTCGTCGCCGTCTACTCCACCGACCTCTGTGACGGCGAAATCACCAGATTGAGTCCTCGCGGCGAGGTCGATTTCAGTCCTAGCGTTTCTCGAACCGAAAAATTCATCGTTGTGGCTTCCTACGGAGAGAGAGAGAGAGAGAGAGAGAGAGAGAGAGAGAGAGAGAGAGAAAGAGAGAGAGAGAGATTGTGTTTTTTTGTGTAAAATAAATTAAAACCCCCGAGTATTTCTTATTTCTTACATTTTGGTTCTATTATAGAGAAAAAGGTCTTTGATGCAAAAAATTTAAACTTTTAGGAGTTAAAAATCAATTTTGTCTTTTTTTTTTAACGGAAAAATGGATGGAAACTGTTAGAGGGACCAACTTTGTCAAATTTTACATAATTGGGGGACCAATATACAACGAAAAATAACTGGGGGACTAATTTGGAACACTGGGCATAACTGGGGGACCAAAATAGGACTTTGGCCTTTTAAAAAAATATAATTAAAGTGTTATTAAAATTAAGTTCTCTTTACTCGCTATCAACCAAAGTTTGTTTCGTACGCTTCGATTTCTTCAAATTCAACCACCGCATTAAAATGCAAGGGGGAAATAATATTTTATTTTTAAAAAATATAATTAAATTATCATTAAAATTAAGTTCTCTTTACTCGCTATCAGCCAAAGTTTGTTTAACGCGCTTTGATTTTTTCAAATTCAACCACCGCATTAAAATGCAAGATGAAATAATATTTTATTTTTAAAAAAATATAATTAAAGTGTCATTAAAATTAAGTTCTCTTTACTCGCTAGCAACCAAAGTTTGTTTAACGCGCTTCGATTTCTTCAAATTCAACCACCCCATTAAAATGCAGGGTGAAATCATATTTTATTTTTTAAAAAATATAATTAAAGTACCAATAAAATTAAGTTTTCTTTACTCACTATCAACCAAAGTTTGTTTCAATTAAGTTCTCTTTACTCGCTATTAGCCAAAGTTTGTTTAATGCGCTTCGATTTTTTCAAATTCAACCACCGCATTAAAATGCAGGATGAAATAATATTTTATTTTAAAAAAATATAATTAAAGTGTCACTAAAATTAAGTTCTCTTTACTCGCTATCAACCAAAGTTTGTTTAACGCGCTTCGATTTCTTCAAATTTAACTACCGCATTAAAATGCAGAGTGAAATAATATATTTTTTTTAAAAAATATAATTAAAGTACCAATACAATTAAGTTTTCTTTACTCGCTATCAAACAAAGTTTGTTTCAATTAAGTTCTCTTTACTCGCTATCAGCCAAAGTTTATTTAACGCGCTTCGATTTCTTCAAATTCAACCACCGCATTAAAATGCAGGATGAAATAATATATTATTTTAAAAAAAATATAATTATAGTGTCATTAAAATTAAGTTCTCTTTACTCGCTATCAACCAAAGTTTGTTTAACGTGCTTCGTTTCTTCAAATTCAACCATCGCATTAAAATGCAAGGTAAAATAATAATGGTTATGTCCGGTTTGTTTTTATTTTTTCTGTTTTATATACCATAATATTTTGAATATTAAATAAATTGGATATCAACATTCGCGTATATTATGATTGACATCCACGATAATATCATATTATTATATAAAATTAAAATGATGTAATTTAATAAAAATTGAGTGATCCAAATTAAAGTTCAAAAGAGTAATCTTTTATTAAATGATTCATTTTACCCTTTTCTTTGCCAATTTTTTTAATAGTTAGGCTATTTTTAATTTTAATTTTGTATAAAATGAAAATATTTTTTGTTTGATAGAATAATATTTTGGCGAATTTCATTTAAAATTGTTATATTATGTACGAGAACAACATACATATTTGACATATCAAATATTGTTTATTGTCATACAAAATGCCAATTTTGTAAATTTTGTAAATATATATTATACATTATAATTATATACCAAAATATTCACATAATTTTGGGTGGGACACGCATGGAGGTTGGTATTACTGTAAACTGTAAAAATAAGTACACATATATACAAGATAATAAGGTAAGAAAAAGGGTGGAATTAATTAATTATTGGTCAAAGTAAAAAAGTAAAATGTCTCTCAACTCTAATGGAAAGCATATGAAAGGCTTTACACAAAAACACACCTCTCCTCTGCACACTCGGAAAATTCATGACCACATTCTCTCTCTTTCTCTCTCTCTCTTTCTTATCTTCCTCTTCAAGCTCAAACAATTTCATTTAATATATTATTATTACAATCTCCTCTTACCATCCACCACCGCATTTATCCCTTTAATATATAATTTAATAATAATAATAATTAATTACACCCCATTAAAAAACAAAAACCATTTATTATTACATATATGGGGATCTGTTTTCTTAAGTATGGACAAAACAAAAATTAATTAATTCTAAGAATGTTTTAGTATAAATAGATCACTAGTGATTTCTCCTGGGTCACCGGTCGTGCAGATCTTTCCCCATCGGAAGCAGAAAGCGATTTCCTAAACATTTCCAAACACAAACAAACAAAACCTTGTGGAGCCGCCTATGGATTTTGACGGCCAACATCATCAGCAACCACCACAGGAAGTAGTAGAGGAGGAGGAGGACGATCAGGAGATGGCTATGGAGGTCTCTCCGCCGCACCACGACGCCGGCTTCGGAAACAACAAACTCGCCGGAGGAGACGGTGCTCCCGCCATCGCGACCAGGAAACCGGTCGCAATCGCGAGGTACAAAGAGTGCCAGAAGAATCATGCTGTTACCATCGGAGCTCACGCGCTTGACGGTTGCGGTGAGTTTCTCGCTGCCGGAGCGGAAGGTTCAATTGAGGCTTTCAGATGCGCCGCGTGTAACTGTCACCGGAATTTTCACCGTAAGGAGATTGAAGGCGGCGAGGCGGTTCAGATTCCGGCGACGGCGGCTGCTCAGCATCATGCTCATCCGTACCAGTTTCCGGCGTACTATCTGTCGCCGGCTCCTCCGGCGGGATACCTCCACCACCACCACCATCTGGCGGCTCATCATCAGCCGAGGCTACTGGCACTTCCACCGGCGGCGGCGGCGGCGCCGGCGAGGTCACTGAGCAGAGAAGACGACGACGTGTCGAATCCGAGCAGCGGCGGCGGTGTGGTTCGAGGAGAGAAGAAGAAAAGGCACAGGACGAAGTTCACGCAAGAGCAGAAAGAGAAGATGCTGGAATTTGCAGAGCGCGTGGGATGGAGAATCCAGAAGCAAGACGATGCTGAGGTGGAGCGATTCTGTTTGGAGACTTGCGTCAAGAGACGCGTGCTCAAGGTTTGGATGCATAACAACAAGAACACTCTCGGTAAGAAACCCTAATTTCATCATCAATAGGATCTCTCAATTTTCTTAGGTAAGTCATGGTTGGGGCATTTTTGTAATCTGTCATTATTCTTAGCCTAGGAAGGGTGGGAGATAACAGAAGATCAACAATGGGGGAAAAATTTGTAATAATTTATAATTATTCTGAAAATTTTAGTTATAATCTCTAGCTTCCTAGCTTAGTTTAGCTAGGGCTTCTTTGTTAATCCGCCTTTAATTTCCTTAATCAATATATTAAGCTTCATATATATATTTTGCCTAATTCTGATTCTGATCTACCACCATTGCGCAACGGAGTTCATGAACGCTAACATTATGATTAACAAACTAATTAAAAATATACAGTAAGCATTCATTTATGAATGGTGTGTATCGTAAAGTTGATCGAAATTGATGATTGGAATCTGTCGTGTTTAACTGCTTTTTGATCCTCTGTGATCATGGCCTTAGCAGCTTTACTCATTTCTTTGTATTCTAGTTGTTGCCTTCTGAGCTTCAAATCCTTGCACTCCATTTTTATGTTCCTTTTCGGCATATCGATCATTAATTCTCTCTCGCTCATTAATTCAAGTCCCAGTGCTATAGTACGAATTGCGAAAGAGAGATACTATACATCGTGTCCTCCTCCATTGATTAATTAATAATAATATTGTTCAATATTATCGATCAATATACACTTCCCGCAGTCATGAACATTGGATTTTAATCTTCCTTCTTTCTGCATGTTAAGTCGCCGTTAATGACTTTTAATTAATTTGTTTTCCGTCGAGATATATATATATATATATATATATATGAAAAAAAAACACTTAAAATTTTATGATTTGAAGAAGAAACAATAATAATGGGTGGGATGTTCAGTGTTCACGCGGCAACAAACCCGTACAGTGTTTCACTGTAGCGTCACAGATCACAGACTCAGAGTTTTGCAGGATGTACAGACTTTTTCTGATTATGATGAACACCACCATGACCTTAATGCTCATTCCACTACATTTACCTTTTTTTTTCTTCTCTTTTTCTTAATTATAATCCTCCCTCATAAAATTAATTACAACTAATTAACTTGTATTAGATGAGCTATAGACATGCTAGCTAAATGCTTAATTAGGTTTAGTTTCAAATTTTAATTGTTATTTTTTCGTGGGACCTTATTTATCTAAATAACACATATAGAAGCCAATTTTATGCGAAAAGTCACTAAAATAGTGAAATGCATGTGAACTTGTGAAATATCGATTTTTAACGTTAACTTTGAACTAATATACTGGGAGCAGATTTTACGCGAGAAATTTAGAAAATAGTGAAGAGTATGTGAACTTGTGAAGTATAAATTTTTAACTTTAACTTTAAACTAATTGTATATGGAATTGGATTTTACGCGAGGAATATTTAGAAAATAGTGATTGAATTGTGTGTGAAGTGTCGTTTTCTAACATTAACTTTGAACTAATTGTATATGGAAGTGAATTTTATGCGAGGAATATCTAGAAAATAGTGATAGAACTTTATGTGAAGTGTTATTTTTTGAAGTTAAAAATAATTGTCTTTTAACATTAAAAAGTTATTTGTCTGAATAACATATATGGAAGCGAATTTTACACGAGGAATTTAGAAAATAGTGAACTATATGTGAACTTGTGAAGTATCAGTTTTTAACGTTAACTTTGAACTAATTGTATATAGAAGAAAATTTTACGCGAGGAATATTTAGAAAATAGTGATTGAACTTTATGTAAAGTGTCGTTTTCTAAAGTTAACATCGAAATTATCATATATGGAAGCGGATTTTAAGCGAGGAATATAAAAAATAGATAACTATGTATGAAGTATTGTTTAATTTTCTAATGTTAAGCGAAATATCTAGAAAATAGTGAAGTATATGTAAAGTATAATCTTTTAATTTTAACTTTGAAATGAGCTTATGGAAATTTGGAAACTAGTAAATACATGTGAAGTATCATTTTTTAACGTTAACTTCAAATTAAACAAAATTTAAGCGAAGCATCAATAAAATATTAAAATACGTGTGAAGTGTCGTTTTTTAAAGTAAAAAATAATTGTCTTTTAGTATTAAAATATTATTTGTCTGAATAACATATATGGAAGCGGATTTTACGCAAGGAATTTGGAAAATAGTGAACTGTACGTGAACTTGTGAATTAAGTATCAGTTTTTAAAGTTATTTTTGAACTAATTGTATATGGAAGCGGATTTTATGCGAGGAATATATAGAAAATAGTGATTGAACTGTATGTGAAGTGTCGTTTTTTAAAGTTAAAATAATTGTCTTTTAGTATTAAAAAGTTATTTGTGTGAATAACATATATGGAAGCGGATTTTATGCGACGAATCTTGAAAATAGTAAACTGTATGTGAACTTGTGAATTAAATATCAGTTTTTAAAGTTTACGTTGAACCAATTGCATATGGAAGCGGATTTTACGCGAGGAATATTTAGAAAATAGTGATTGAACTGTATGTGAAGTGTCGTTTTTTAAAGTTAAAAATAATTGTCTTTTAGTATTAAAAAATTATTTATCAATAACATATATGGAAGCGGATTTTACGCAAGGAATATAGAAAATAGTGAACTGTATGTGAACTTGTGAATTAAGTATCAGTTTTTAAAGTTAACTTTGAACTAATTGTATATGGTAGCTGATTATACGCGAGGAATATTTAGAAAATACTGATTGAACTGTATGCGAAATGTCATTTTTAAAGTTAAAAATAATTGTCTTTTAGTATTAAAAAGTTATTTGTCTAAATAACATATATGGAAGCAGATTTTACGCAAGGAATCTAGAAAATAGTGAACTGTATGTGAACTTGTGAATTAAGTATCAGCTTTTAAAGTTAACTTTGAACTAATTGTATATGGAAGCGGATTTTACGCGAGGAATATTTAGAAAATAATGATCGAACTGTATGTGAAGTGTCATTTTTTAAAGTTAAAAATAATTGTCTTTTAGTATTAAAAAGTTATTTGTCTGAATAACATATATGAAAACGGATTTTACGCGAGGAATTTAGAAAATAGTAAACTATATGTCAACTTGTGAATTAAGTATCAATTTTTACTTTTTAAAGTTTACTTTGAACTAATTATATATGGTAGCGGATTTTACCTGAGGAATATCTAGAAAATAGTGATTGAACTAATGTGAAGTGTCTTTTCTAAAATTAAAAATAATTGTCTTTTAGTATTAAAAGTTATTTGTCTAAATAACATATATGGAAGCGGATTTTACGCGAGGAATATAGAAAATAGTGAATTGTATGTGAACTTGTGAATTAAGTATCAGTTTTTAAAGTCAACTTTGAACTAATTGTATTTGGAAGCGAATTTTACGCAAGGAATATCTAGAAAATAGTGATTGAACGGTATGTGATGTGTCGTTTTTTAAAGTTAAAAATAATTGTCTTTTAGTAATAAAAATTTATTTGTCTGAATAACATATATGGAAGTGAATTTTACGCAAAAAATCTAGAAAATAGTGAATTGTAGGTAAACTTTAAAAATATCGGTTTTTAACATTAACTTTGAAGTAATTGTATATGAAAGCGGATTTTACGCAAGAAATATCTATAAAATAATGATCGAACTGTGTGTGAAGTGTGGTTTTCTAACATTAACTTTAAAATTATCATATATGGAAATAGATTTTAAGCGAGGAATCTCTAACAGTGTACTATCTGTGAATTATTCTTTAATTTTCTAATGTTAAATTTTTTTTGGTAAAGTTTTTTAATGTTAACTTTAAATAGAACATTCTTTGGCCAAAAAAAAAACTTTAAATAGAACATATATCGAAACAAATTTTAAGCGAAACATCTAAAAAATATTGAAATATATGCAAAGTATTATCTTTAACTTAAACTTTGAAAGGAGCTTATGGAAATTTGGAAAATAGTAAATGTATATGAAGTATCATTTTTTAACGTTAACTTTAAATTGAACATATATATATATATGGATGCAAAATTTAAGCAAGCATCAATGAAATAGTGAAATATATGTGAATTGTCGTTTCTTAAGGTTAAAATTAATTCTTTTAGTATTAATTTTTTTTTTTTTTAACGATGAGAAACTATGTTTAAGTTTAGAAACCCTGGACACCAGCTGATCAATCATAAATATTTTTGTAAGATTAGTAGTTTCTTTAAACTTTTAACCATTTGATTTCATATGTTCATGCACATGATTGTGTGTTGTTAGAGTTCAATTATAATTTTTTTTTTCTCCGGGCTCATTTACTTTTTTCTTTTACTTAATCCTCCTTCACCATATAATTAATTATAACTAAGTATATAGAGGAGAAACATGTTAGTTAAATACTACTTTTGGCCAAAAAAAAAAGTTAAATACTACCACTTAATTAACGCTTAATTATGTTTATTTTCAAATTTTAATTGTTATTGTTTTAGTGGGGCCAAGTGAATTTTAAGGGAATAATTTGTAAAAAGGTGAAATACATGTCTTTTGGAGTTAACTTATCTGAGTTTCTCTGAACAAATATGGGAGCCGATTTTAAGTGAAGAGTTTGTAAAACAGTAAAATATATATGAAATATCAATTTCTTTGAACTGAACAGATATAAAAACATATTTTAAACGAAGTATTGTAGAAAAGTGAATTGCATGTGAAGTGTCTTTTTTAACGTTAAAAATATATAACTCTCTTTTAGCATTAAAATATTATTTTTTTACAAAGAAAAACTAAGTTTGCACATCAGAAAACCTGGACATGAGATCATAAACATTTATGTAATAAGAGGATTCTCAGTTTCTTTAGCTTTTTAAACCATTCAATTTCATGTTCATGAACATAGTTGTTAATTAGCTTTCATGTGTATTCTTTTCTTTTTTTTCTCCTGGCTCCTTTACTCTTTTCTTTTCTCTTAATCTTCCTTCACTATATGATTAAATATAACAAGTATCAACCAGAGACATGCTAGCTGAATGCTAACCATAAACTTAATTAGGTTTAGTTTCGAATTTCAATTGTTATTATTTAGTGGGGCCTTATTTGTCTGAATATATACGTGGTAATCTTGATCTAAACATACATATGGAAGTGGATTTTAAGCAAAAAATCTTAAAAAAAAAGGTGAAATGTATGTGAAATATTATTTTTTTAACATTGACTTCAGAATTCAAATTGAACATATATAGAAGGAGATATTAAGCAAAACATCCGTAAAATAGTAAAATGTATGTGAAATGTCGTTTCTTAATATTAAAAATAATGGTCTTTTACCATAAAAATATTATTTTCTAAGGATGAAAAACTAAGTTTAACTTCAGAAAACCGAGATGCAAGATCATAATAAATATTTATGTAAGAGGATTGTCAGTATCTTTTGCTTTTTAACCATCCAGTTTCGTATTGTTCATGCACATGGTTGAGTACTTGAGTTAGTTTAAACTATATATATATTCTTTTTTTTCACCTGGCTCATTTTCTAATTTATGACATAGCCAGTACGAATTGGAGTGTAGTAAATGTGTTCAAAGTTCAAACTGATGAATGAATACATTTATGTCGATCTGTGTATATATATATATGTGTGTGTAAATGTAATATTTGATAATGAATTGCTGCGTGCTTGAATGCATTTTTTTTTTCCATTTTGAAAGAGTCGTGTGTGTTATGTGTATATATATATATATATAATATTGTCTTGTTTAGGGCTATTATATAGTTGCAAATTACGTCATTACCATGCAACAGGACCACTTGATTAAAACCATTATGATTTTATGAGTCTTATAGTTTCGTCGTACATGAGATAACGTTTAAAAAATTTGTCAGTGGTGGCCCTCTATATATATATATATATGGATATGGATTTTAGTTAATTTGATCGTGAATATTTCACACCCAATAAATGAATAAATAATTAAATTCATGCATATTCATATATATAATTTGGTAATAGCCAGTACCTTGTTATAATTTTAGGTATGGTGATTGGTGAGCAGATCACGGGGTTTGAAATTGCAATAAATGGCCTAACTAACGTAAACGAAAAGAATAAATTACAAGAAAAATCATACTATTTTGTTTGCGGAAACACTTGTATGTTTTTTTTTTTTGAAAGAAGAAACACTTGTAAATTCATAATCTATTTCCTTATTATTTATGACATATCACTCTTCTTATTTAGAATCACAAATATTAACTTCGCAGGTGAAAATTAAAGAGCGAAAGTTGTGTAAGTTGAGTATATTTATAAGGATGTTTCCGATTGCAAAATTTTTTTGTACTATTTTATTTTAAAGCGCTATAAATATAATTAAGAGTAAATTAGTAATTCAATCTTTTATAAAAATATATTGAATTGATAATTCAATCTCTAAAAATTTAAAATAAATTCAAGAATTGAGTGATTATTTTAGTCTATAATTAATGAGGAAGGATATATGTAGATCTTGTAATNAATAATAATAATAATAATAATAATAATAATAATAATAATAAATTGTCATGTGAAACTTGAAAGAGTAATCAGACATGCTCTTCAAGGAAAGTTTCTGTATTAATCCAAGCAGATATATATATATATATATTTCCATAAATAGATTTATTCGACATATATAAAAATGTTATTAAGAGAAATAGTAATTTGTTAGTTTTATAGTTTAATGAAAATATTGGTAAATAGTTTATTGAAGTGTTTATAATTTTCTCTAATTCTTCAAAAATATTTCATTGCAATTTTGGTCCCATAACTTTGGCAAAAGTCTCAATTTGGCCCCATAACTTTTTTTGTTGCAATTTTAGTCATATAACTTTCGAAAATGTCTCAATTTGGTCCCATAACCTTTTTTGTTGCAATTTTGGTCTTATAACTTCTAAAAACATCCTACTGTTGGTCCCGAGCTGATTTCCATCCATTTTTTTGTCGTTAAAGATGATCTAACATACTGAGTTGAATGATGACGTGGCAAATATGGGTAAAGTGGATTTAACGACAGATAATGGATGGAAATCAGCTTGGAACCAACGGTGAGACGTTTTCAATAGTTATGAGACCAAAATTGCAACAAAAAATGTTATGGGCCCAAATTGAGACTTTTGCCAAAGTTATGAGATAAAAATTGCAACAAAAAAGTTATGAGACCAAATTGAGACCTTTGCCAAAGTTATGAGACCAAAAGTGCACTTTAGCCTATATAATATAAAGTGTTCAACATTGATCTATAAAACTAGGGCAGATATTAGTGGTGAAATTGAGACATTTAAGGTTACAAAATAAGTTTATAAATCAAAAGAATATGAATACTAAGTCTGTTTCTTAAAATTACACATATTATAATATAGGGTAAATTACACAAAAGGGTCATGTGGTTTAGCCCATTTTTAGATAGGATTCTTGTAGTTTAAAAAGTGTCAAATTGGGGCCTGTGGTTTCCTCCGTTAGCAAATAGAGCCCTAGGTGATTTTTTTTTCCATCCAAATTAACAGAATCAGGTTAGAATAAATAAAACAAACTAAAAAATGACCATTTTGCAATTTGAACCAAAATGCAAAGAGTAGAGAAACCCCATCGATCTGTGTCACTAAGCTTCGCATCTTCTGCACCTTCCTTCTCCTTCTCCTCTCCGGCTTCCCCCTTACGCCGGCGGCCTCCTCTGGTAAGATCAACTCCAACTCCGTTCCGTCGCCCTTCTTCGGTCAATTTTTTCCCTCACAATGGAGAGTTTTATCTTCCCTCACAGCGAAATTGTTTGAATCAAAAAATTATTTCTCATCAGACAACTCCATCTCCGAAGGAGATACCGACAAAGGCGCAGAGAGCAAGAGACGCCGTTAACTACGATTGACGGCAATGATGAACCGAGACCTTTTTGACACTTTTTAAACCACAAGGATCCTATCTGAAAATGAGCCAAACCACAGGACCTTTTTGTGTAATTTATCCTATAATATATCTTTGAAATGTGTAGTGTTGCACGCACTGTTGCTCCTTTGACAATATTTTAAGAAGTCAAAACTTTGTGCCTTGTGGTCCAAATCACTACGTATATGGGACACATTCATTTCAAACCTTCATTAGGTTAACACTTTGTTGAGGTCAACTTAACACATTAAAATGTATCTTTACGAATTTATCTATACAATATAAGGTATGGACCCTACTCTGTCTATAAGCTTTCAAAATCAGAAACTTCAAAACTCTGTAAGATGTATAGCTGTTTGATAGTTGATAGAAAAATTGGAAACAACTGGGAAATTTGAAATCGTACCGAACAAAATTAATTAGTATAACAGGGACTTCGTAGTGATCTTTGTTCCTTTCCTAGATTCTAAATTTAGTGATGACAAACCTATTTAGTCTTGAGTACGAACTAATAACTTGGGTTTGAAGAGGTTTAGGACGAATTTTGAGCACGAGACTACGAAGAACAATGCAAAGTGATAGCTCCAAGTAATGAATTAATTATATTCTAATATTAAGGGTATGTTTAAATTGAGGATTAAGAAAGAAAAGGAGAAAAGGGAGAAAATAGTGAGACTTATTCCTCTTATTTAAAAAATAATAAATTGGAAGAGAAAATAATGAGGGATTAATATTTAATCCCTCATTTTCTTTCACCTTTATAAATTTTAAATACTCTAAATTAAGATATTTTGAAGGATCCAAACAAAAGAAAGAGTTATGAATGCATAACATCTCCCCCCTTCCGTTCTCTTTCCCTCCAATCTCTCCTCCTCCCTTCCTCATCACCTAATTGCCAAACAAACCCTTAAATTAATAAAAGGCCATCGGAGGATTTAGTTTAAATTTTTGAGAATCTGAGTTATTAGGATCTTTATTTAAGGTTAATGAGAGATCATATGATATTAAAACCAAAAATTCTAGAGATGTGGGTTTTTAAAATTTCATCATTATTGTGTGTAGCCGGCTGTGACTGCTCGGGTTTTCATTATTTGGCACCGACTGCATAAAAAGACAACTAACTAAAATATATTAAGAGTCAAAATAGTTAACTCGACTCACTTAGACGAGTCACAGGTTGACCCACTTAATCTATTTGATCTTTTTAAAACACTTTTTTACATAAAAAGATTGTAAAAAAGAATAACATAATGAAGTATTTTTATTCTTGTAAAATTTTAGCCTTGAACATTTAAAGAATATTGAGAGTTTTATATATATATCCAAAAGAATAGTTTTTCTTGTGATGGGAAATTAAGTTATTACTGCTGTTCAATTAGGAGAAGTGTGAGTATTTTCGTCATTTAACATAAAAAGTTTTTTTTTTACTCTCACGAAGAAGAGAGGAAAAGGAAATAAATAAGGACTACATACCATGACGCCCTTACAAGTTACAATAATAACAATCTCCATATTAATTTACGAAAGATGCGAATAATAACTCATTTATCATCATCTTATCCTCTAATTTTTAGTCCTTCTCATTTTTGGTTTTTTTTTTTTTTTGGTATCATCTCTGATCTAAACTTTAATTAATGGAGACGAGGATGTGCAACGGTATCCCATACCTAAGAGACAAAAGAGGAAAGAGCAATAGTGCATTTTCTTTAGAATCCTATTTATGATAGTTAGTTATGATGGGTTGAATTGAAGAGTAAGAGGAATGGGCCAAAATGGGCCCTACATAATTCCTAATGTCAATGTTTGATTGGGCCTACTATATGAAGCGTGAGGTAGACTTGGTCTATGCATGTCAGGGATATTAAACACACAGAATGGATCACCTAAAGTTCCTTCTCCTAAAGTTCCTATAAACTTCCTTTTAATCCGAGACATCAATCTCATCCTGCGGTTGAAATTGCTACACATCTGCTGAAGTTTAAAAACCCATTATTTTAGCTAAATGAAACGATACTCACACTTCAATAAATTTTGGGTACCTTCAAAACATTGAGACTCAAGTAAATTTTGGTCACCCTCAAAAGTCAAAACATTGGGAACAGATTCAGTTTCACAAGATATATGATGGTAAGAGCAACTTTAATTAAGTTTTAAGTCCCCTCTAAACTGGTTTTTTGCATTATTTTTATATTAGGAACCCCTTAATCTTGACCTTCATACACAGTCACTTGGAGGGATAGAATCATAGATTGATATTTGCTAGTCAACAATCATAAATTGATATTTTCTTGTGCTGACATTTTGTTTTTTTTTATATTAGTCATGTTATGTGTAGCCCATTCTTATGCAGCACCATGCTTTGGAATGCTATTTTGTTTTAATTATGTTATGAAGTTTGAATGAGTGGCAGAGTCAAAATTTGTTTTGTAATACTACTCTGTTTTTGTAGCAGCACCATTGCTTTTTATGCAGCACCAAGCCTTATGTTGCAATGCTATTCTATTTTGTATTATTATGATATTTCATATAGAAGAAAGTGAACATTATTTATTCCAAAATCATGATTTGTTAGTTGTTACACATCAAGAATCCTTTTATAAATACATAAAAATTTAATTACACTATTATTTTGGTTATACATTACAAAAAATAGAACTAGACAGCAATTTTAGCATGAATTAGCAACTCATTTCTGCTTCATTTTGGTTATTCACTACTTCATCCATGCTTCTTTCCTTCCATTGCGTCTTTTGCATCAAGCTCATCCTTGTAGAATTAGCAATTTCAATCTGCAAAGAACCACACCAGAATAGAACAAATAAGCATCAATTTGTCAAATCCATACATATTGTCCCATATATAGTTGAATCCAGATGCAGAGAACGCGTATGATTGAATGGAGATGGAAACTGTCCAAGAATAGAAAGAAACCAAGCATCCTGCTGTTTGATTTAATTGAAATGGTGGGTCTTTAAGCTTCAACAAACGTGTAGCAATTTCAACCGCAAGATGAGATGGATGGCTCATATTAAAAGAAACTTTATAGGAACTTTAGGAGAAGGAACTTTAGCTCATCCATTCTCTTAAACACATCACTAATTGGACCAGGCTTTCTTCGTCTTTAAAGCCCTAGTAGGGACCATTTTGCAATGTTAATTAATAATAACTTCAAAATCACTGAACAAGGACAAATACCCTTCCCTTTCAGACATATCTGTCTCCTTGACGCCTGCAAGCAAGCGTAACGTTACACAGGTAGGTTCCGGGATTTCAATGAATCCTTTATAATAGGAATTTGGCTTAACTACAATTTTGATCCCCTAACTTTTGCAAAGGTCTCAATTTGGTCCCCTAACTTTTTTTTGTTATAATTTTGGTCCCCTAACTTTTGCAAAGGTCTCAATTTGGTCCCCTAACTTTTTTTGTTGCAATTTTGGTCCCCTAACTTTCGTAAAGGTCTCAATTTGGTCCCCTAACTTTTTTTTGTTGCAATTTTGGTCCCCTGACTTTTGAAAGCGTCTCACTGTTGGTCCCAAGTGCACTTTTTCCATCCATTATCTGTCGTTAGTGCCGATCTGGCAGGTTGAGTTGGCTAATGACGTGACAAATATGAGTGAAGTAGCTAGATTAAAAAATGACCATTATGCGGAGATGTTTTCATGACTTGGAAGTGCACTTGGGACCAATAGTGAGACGTTTTCAAGAGTTAGGGGACCAAAATTGCAACATAAAAAGTTAGGGGACCAAATTGAGACCTTTGCGAAAGTTAAGGGACCAAATTGAGACCTTTGCGAAAGTTAGGGGACCAAAATTGCAACAAAAAAGTTAGGGGACCAAATGAGACCTTTGCAAAAGTTAGGGGATCAAAATTGCAACAAAAAAAGTTAGGGGACCAAATTGAAACCTTTGCAAAAGTTAGGGGACCAAAATTGCACTTATTGATATAGTTTATGTAACGAGGTTTGCTATAGAAAGTTTGGTATAAAAACACTAGAATAATGATCTATTTCTTTGTCTTCTCTTTTACCATTTCAAATAAATAAATAATATTACTTGACCTCACGCATGACACGAGTCATCTCACCGTGGAGAAAAAGGGGGAGGGGTAAAAAATTTACCCTTTTTGGAAGCAAGACTCTTTATGTAATTTAGAGAAAAATTGGAGAGTAAAAAATAAAAAATAATTAAAACTTACACTTCTATTTTTTTTTCCTAAACTACGCAAAATATGTAAACAATCCTTTTTTTGGCCAAACAAATATGTAAACAATCTTACTAGACTTGAGATTGATTAAGGAAAATATGGATGGTAAACAATAATGTGTTAAAAATTATATCCATAACTGAATCAAAGGGTTTAATTATAGATTCTATAAAATTATAATTACAATTAATTTGATTATTTTGCTCAAGATATCAAATCAAAACCTAATAAGAAATTCAAAATTACAATAAACCATTAGAGTTAAAAAATTATATTTATTGTTAAATGTGAATTAATGTTTTAACAAAAGTACCAAATTAATTGGAATTGCATCTTTTAAGAATTAAATCTGATCATTTTTTTTAAGAACTAAATTGAGATATTTATTATCTTTGAGGGACTAAATTAATTAATTTACTCTTCTATATAATAAGAACACAACTAGCATATCTTATAACTTGTCAAAACAAGTGTACTACCATACACAGTTCAGCTGAAATGTTCCATGATTCTGGAAAGTTATATAAATGCAGACTTCTATGGCTCGATACAATTCACCTTGTGTTGTGCACATCAGTGAGACTGCAATGCTCCTTGAATATTTTTAACAGCACCATCATATTGCACAAAGCCCATAAACCAAACTTCATGGTTGTCAACAGTTATAATCTGTATATATTTCTCAGATGGTTTTATTCTGCTTGTTGATGGATTCACTGCTCTTAATTGACGCAATGGAATAACCACCTATTCATCCATGAGAAGGAAATTATGCATCATATTAGAAAGCAATATGTATATATATAAGAAAATCTAAACAATCAAAAAAGACTATTAACAGAGGAAGACTTTATTTTCTAAAATAAACACTTAGAATTAAACAAACAGCTGTTGAGTCAGGGCCATAGATTGATTTGCCCGCTCGGTTTTGCACATAATCTCGTGAGACCAATCTACTTAGAATATTAAAATACAAGAAAAGCAGGCCAAATTTTGCAACTGCTCTATCTAATTAGTGAGTTGTATAAGCCTACTTAAACCGCACTGATTACTTAAATGGCACACCTCATAGCATTCGAATGAACTTTCTTCTACTTTTTTCAGTTTAGTTGGAAATCACAGGGTTGTACAGACACTTAATAAATAAGCATGCCAATTAAAGCCATTCAAAGACCATGTCATCCAATCAGTTTGCTGGCTAGGGAATTTATTTTAAAGGAACATAACGACTAACAAGCAAGATACCTTATAATAACTCCATTGAGTCTGCTCACCCATTTTGTAAGAAAGTGGACTATCACTACAAAATGCCAGCTTTGCAGTTGACAAATATAAGACTCCCATTACAGGTCCAGCCGAAGTGGACAGGTAGCATGCATATGTTTTTAGAAGTTGCTCCTCTGGTTTTGTCTGAAAAGTTTGTCTAAAAATCTTCTCATATCCACCTTCTGCAAGAACTTTGGTCCCTTGAGCAATTCTTCCTACAGCAGCATCGGCAAAGCTAGGACCCGTTTTCACTGTTTCTTACAAAATCAAAACATACAAGTAAGGTTGCAATTAAAGGAACTGCAGAAAAACAATAAACAATTAAACACAACCCCCGCCACCCTCCACCCCAAAAAAAAAAAAGACATTGTAACAATCAAATAAGCACTTAAAACTGTCGATTGTCAAGAAAATCAATAGGTAATGCTAGCATCTAAATAAGAAAGAGATGAAGAACAGAAAATTCATGGATTACCAATAATGCCTGCATCCAACTAAAATCACTATAACCGATGATTCACTCAGGCAATATATAGTGAGGACAAGAAGAAACCGATATTTACTAAAAATTCATTGCACAGTCAAATTTTACAAGTCATCCAAACTAACACGTCCAATAGTCATACATAATTTCTTTGTCATTCTAGTTTTTAACAAAGTTGATCAATTATGCACAAAGGACTAAGCAAATGGATTAAAAAAGGTCCATCACAAATAACAGAACAAATTATCAGCATGCATGGTTACAAAAACTCCTGAGAATTGGCAATAATGATGAAGATAATAACAGGGACAAAAGCATACAATGCTGCCACATATTCCCAGCAAGATCCTCTGCCTTCTTGGTAGCCTCTGCTGCTTTCTTTCCCCATTTTTCAAGAACTTCTTTCACTGAATCTAAAGTATCTGCACATCAACAAAAACATTCAGCCACTCTGAAAAACCTCAAACTCCTAACTTACACACAGACTAGCATATGATCGAGTGCTAAAATAAGAGAAACTAAGAAACTGAATGATTTGATTAAGTGAAAAACAGAGAGTACAAGCCAGTATATATAGGAAGAACAATACACCAGAAATCAGTTGTGGCTAAAACTGAGAAGCTAACAAACTCTTATCAGAATAACAGAATGAATCTAAATGCTGAGCTGGCTAACTGTACTCTATCAGTGAGCATAGCATAAATAATTACAATAAATCTTAGATACGAATACGTACTCTTGCCAGAAGTCGCCGGCGCCGGAGATACGTAAGGATTGGACTCCTTAGGCATCGTAGTGGAATCGGAAGTCGAATTGTACTGTTGAGATGAAATTGAAGCGACATGGTTGGAATGGAGTTCACGATTGGAGGAATGAGAATCTTTGGGTTGAGATTGTGAATGTGAGGGATTAGGGTATTGGAGTTGATCAACGCTCATATTTCGCGTCCTTTTAGGTTTTCTATGATTCAGAATTCAGATTTCCCCTAAATGCGTGCGTGGAAGACGATGCTGATGCTCAATTTTCAAACCACACATCGAGATTTTGATTGTGATGCAACGGAAGGAAAGAATCATCGAGATCCCGTATTTTTCTCGGACAAAATAAAACTTAACAGTCGAGAAAGACAAAGAGAAACTCGAACGTAACGTCCTTCAATTTTTCAAATTCAAAATCTTTGTTTTTTTTTTTGGCCAAAAAAACTTGTTATTTCATAAATTTTATATTAATTTTTAACTTTATTTTCAAAATTTATTTCCTGTCCAGATTTTCAGTTTTATATTTTAATAAATTTTATTTGTTGTCCTAATTTCATCCGATAAAACAACGTGATTTTTTTATTTGGGTTAAAATTTAAATATTTTTTTTAATAATTTTACATGTTATAATTCACATAAAATTTATCGCTAATTTATTTATTCATTTATTTTTTTTTTGAAAAATGCCAAAGCCAAATTACATCATAAAAAAGTTAGATGACAATTACAATCATTCAAATAACACAAATCTAAATAATATATGAAGTATAATGTGTAAATAATGTTAAACTAAGGAAACAAATAAAAGCCCAACTGTCCTATGTAGAAAGTATCATTAGGATGAAAATTATCACTGATCTTGGTATTGTCAATAAAGCATTTACAATTTTACTTCTCGCATATCAGAAATGTAGTTTTCTTCACGAATGAGTATGTAACTTCTCTATAAATTTAATAGTAGATCAAAAGCTTTTTGACATAAATGTTTGGATCTGAGTCGATATAATATTGAAATAATTCTTTTATAAATAAAGAGTAGAACCATAAATGGATCTAGAGAAAACCACTGCCGAACTTGTGGGACTGAATCTGATTTATTTGAATGAAAATCAACTAAAGAAACTAAAATTATAGGTGAAGAATTGTAAGCAACCCCTCCTATAAAAAAAAAATGTCTATGAGAAGAAGAAAATCCCGAGAAAGAAAAAGAAAACAGTTTTGGAGCATCGTTAAAAGTGACTAAAATGTCAAACTTTAAAACAAAAGATCAACTAAACAAAATTTTATAATTAATAATACGTTGAAAATCAATGTAAGGTTTAGAAGAAAAAAATACTTTTTGATTTTTTTGTTTATTTGATTTGGATTGGTGAAAACCGTACATGTTATGGCTAGATAACGGACCTGCCGCTTGAGCCCAAAATATTAAATGCATTTTTATATACATTGCTTACATTTCAGTAAAATTTGAAAAGAAATAATTATGTGGAGTTCATAGGATAAATAAATTTGGGTCTATGTGAACAAAATAAATATATTTGTAGGTAACCTATCCAAATTTAAAGACCACCATTTTCTTATACATTTCAAGTTACGATATTAAGAATGCAACAGTAGATTATATAGAGTTTTTTTTTTTTTTTTT
>QANZ01028072.1:19377-32391 GCA_003254925.1 Chamaecrista fasciculata | reverse complement strand
AAAAAAAAAGCCTAATAATTTAATGCAAATAATTTATTTAATATTTTTAATTTAATCCTTATAATTTTTTTAATTAATTATTATATTTTTTAAATATTTAAACTTCAACCTTTAATACTTAAATTAAAGATAATACTATTTATTTATGGATTTATCTAACATGTATTATTAGGGCACATTTTAAGATTTATTCTGATTGATTAATAGAGCATCTCATATCTTGAAATTTACGAAATTTTTTTTAAAAGATAATTTTTAATGTTTAAAAACTCACTTGACCAATAAAAAAAATCTTAACATGTGTCCTAAAGGTTAGGCACATATTAGAAGGAACTTTTATTTATAATTGACTTAAAGACGATGTCATGTAGTATGAGGTGAAAAAAAACTAAATTTCAATATCGACTTTAATACTACTGATACCGATAAAGTAAACCAATTACTATCATGCATCATCACCAAGATCAAATTTGAACCAAGTTGGTGCCGATCAAATTTGAACCAAGTTGCACCAGAGAGTGAATCCTCTGCATTTTCATTTTTGACATTTTTTATGTATTTTGAAGAGAGAAAATATAGGTCTCACAAAATGATTTTTTTTTAGTAGACCAAGAAAATTTAGTAACTACACATTTAGACTATATTTTAACCATATCATGCATATAGGCTACTTTCACTGTAGCAAAAATTGAGTATGAAAAAACCGCTAATTGTCATGACATTTTTACCAAAAGGAAACCCTTGACACAGCTGACGGAAGGAAGATGCAAAGAAACCGTCAAGACTCAGAAAATCGCTGACACAGCTGACGGAAGGAAGATGCAAAGAAACTGATACATCACTATTTGGGCGTACGCCTAAACGGCCCTCGCACCGGGCCTCTTCTCCCCTCCGCACCTTGCGAGGCGCCCTCGAGTCAGTCGGGCGCCCCAAACTCACTTAGGGGCGCTCGTGGTCCATCCTGGGTCTTGGCGCCCGTCCCCCAAATGACACGTGGCCTCCCACGACTACTCCACTCCGCAATCCACGCTACGGGAGATCGTGGGTTACTGACTTGTTCATACCCACGATCTCCAGTTTCTAGGCGCCCGCCTAGAAACACAACACGCGATCTCCCACGATTGCCTTGCTCCGCAAATCTCGGTCTCCACCTTCTTCGCTGGTGGAGATCGTGCCCAGAACGTGGTCCGCCCCGCACGCTGACCACCTCTCTCCTCCCTGCTCTATAAATAGAGCCCATTTCACCAGTTCAAGGTTAGCTACTTCTTACACTCTAAAACTTTCTTACTCTCTGATTACTCTCTTACTAACTTGAGCGTCGGAGTACACTTCGCAGGGCACCCCTGTGAAGCTTTTGCAGGTCTTTGCTCAAGTCTTGGCTCTTGCAGCCCTCTCCGGTGAACTAGGTAAGTGCCAGTCATTTTCCAGTTTATCATTGGCGCCGACCGTGGGGACTTCACCTCCTCACCTGCTGAACTTTACGGGCTCTCACGCCCGCCCTCTGTTGCTTTTTTCTTTACAAAAGCTAGCTCACCCACGTTTATCTTGTTAAACTAGGTGATTTCCACTTCTCTATGGCTCACAGCGACTCTCCTCGCGATCAGCTCTTGGACGAACCCTCTGATTCCCAGGAGCACGCCCTAGGCTCCCAGGAAAATCAGGAACAAGAGGAACATCGAGACGAGGGAGCGCCCTCTCGGGTTGCACCACCAGCCGATATGGGCGCGACGGGCCAGACCTTCCAGGCCATGGACATTATGGCCATCTTTCGCAGCATGATGAGGGAGCAGACAGAATCCCTACGTCGTGAATTCCAGAGCCTATCGGTTCATAGCACTCCCCAGGGGTCGAACCCCGGCCGCCGTAACACCACGGCCGCCTCGGCCCAAGAAAACGCACCTGCTGCTGGTTTCGAAGACGAGCCGGGCACCTTCATCCCCCAGAAGGGACCGTTCGCCGTAGAGATCCAGCGCGATATCGTGCCTCAGGGCTTCAAGATGCCCGTGAAGATGGTCCCCTACGAGCCAACTGCAGACCCAAATCTGCACTTGAAGGCGTTCCATGCTAACGTCCAACTGGCCTCACTCACTGAAGGGAAGAAGTGCAAGCTCTTTCCTACCACTCTTGGTCCAGAGGGACTTCATTGGTACGCCCGCCTCCCCGATTATTCCATACACAATTTCGACGAGCTGGAGGCCGCCTTCCTGAAGCGCTTTGCCACCAGTATCGTGTACAAGAAACCCTCCACGGTCATGGCAGACCTTATTCAGGGCTCCAGCGAGAGCCTCCGGGATTTCCTTAAGCGCTTCTCCGAGCGCTGCCACGAGGTGGAGGACTTGGAGGACAGCGTGGCCATCCACGCTTTCAAACAGGGCTTACGCCCGGGCAACGTGTCGAACGAGTTGGCGCTCGCCAACCCCAAGACTCTGGACGCGCTGTTGAAGCAGGTCCGAGATTTCATTCTGAAGGAGGACAACCAGGTTGCCTCCAAAAGTCGCTTCAGCAAGCTGAAGGACATGCAAAACGCCCAAACAAGCACCCGGACTCAGCCCGCCAATGGGAATGGCAATGGGAGGTGGAAGAGGCACGACCGCTCTTCCAACTCTTCCCCAGGAGCCCAGCGCACGCCCTTCACGGGCAAGTTCCCTACATACCACATCCTGACAGTCTCCAGGTCAGAGATCCTGCGCGCCTATGGGTCCCTCGAGTTCTTTCCGGTAGCCCGACCCCTCCCGGTAAAGACCGGCCGCCCTCGGGACACAAGCAAACATTGCCGTTATCACAACGGCTATGGCCACACTACAGATGAGTGCATCTCTCTGAAGGATGCAATCGAGCAGCTCATCCGGGACGGCCATCTGGCCGAGTACAAACAGAAAAAGCGACCAGAGTCTGATGGGGACGCCTCCCATCAGAAGAACAGGAAGGTCGCTGAGGGCGGAACTGGCGGGTCGAAGCATTCTGAGGCGCCCGTCCGCAACGTTGTGAACACCATCTCTGGGGGAATTCACATGCACAAGACCCCCCACAGCCGAAAGCAAATCATGCGCTCCATCATGTGCATGCATTATACGAGCGCCAAGCGCTCGCACGAAGACATCCACGCGCCTATCACTTTCACCCACGACGAACTCAAACCCGTGGAGTACGATGAGCCTATGGTTATAACGGCGCGCATAGGCGAGATCGACGTACGGCGCGTGCTGGTAGATCAAGGATCCTCCTCAGACATCCTCTACTTTCACGCCTTCGAGCACCTGGGCATCCCGCTGAGCGCCCTGAAGCCTTTCAACGAGCCTCTGATTGGCTTCGCTGGGACAAGGACGCCCGCCGAAGGGGTACTCGAAACCAAGCTCACCCTCGAGGGTGATGGCGACCCGCCGAGGACCGCAGCTACATACGCCAGCTTCATCGTTGTAGCCGCTCCTTCAGCATACAACGCAATCCTCGGGCGCTCCAGTCTGAACGCTTTCAGAGCAGTGATCTCCACTGCCCACCTACTCATGAAATTCCCTACACGTTGGGGAACTGCGAGTATAAGGGGAGATCAACTCGAAGGTCGCCGCTGCTATGCCACAAGCCTGGCTCGCGTGATGATCGATCCCGGGTATCAGACCCGCCGACTAATGGAAGGGGTTCCAGACTCCCCTCCCCCGGAGCCCGCCGGGGAGGACACAGACATGGGCACGTCAGAGATCACAGACCTCCGCGACGAGGTATACCACATCAGTGGCTGACGCTCCTTCACTTAGCAACTACTTCTAGTGGGTGGATTAGCCGCCCGGCCTTAAGATTAGTTGTTTTTCATTTTCATGTCTATGTTTATTTCCCTTTCCTACAAAATGCTTAAGGCCCCCCTTATGTCATTCTAATTGTACGCTCCGACCTACACATGGCGGACGCCCATTTTATCAGATTAATGAAATCATTTATTCAATGAACTCATTTTCCACTACATCTCTTTACTTATACGCATTTTATCTGTCGTACTAGGTCGAGGGCGCACGCCCCAAACCTTCGGACACACTCGTCCAAATTCACTTCCCCGGGCACCCGGAGAGAACAGTGAGCATCTCTGCGGATTTACCCGCTCAAGAACAAGCCAGGCTATCTGACTTTCTGCTCGCCAACGGCGACATTTTTGCGTGGTCTGCGTCGGACATGCCCGGCGTCGACCCCCAGTTGGTCATGCACTCTCTCGATGTTGATGACCGCCCGGGAATCTTTCAGAAGAAACGCGTCCTGGGGCTAGAGCGGCAGCTTGCCGCCAAAGAAGAAGTGAACAAATTGCTGGCGGCCGGGTTCATTCGGGAAACCAAGTACCCCACCTGGCTGTCCAACGTCGTCCTTGTCCCCAAGCCCAACGGCAAATGGCGGATGTGTGTGGACTTCACAGACCTTAACAAGGCGACCCCCAAGGACCTTCACCCACTCCCCAGCATCGATAAGTTGGTGGACAACACCTGTGGGTACGCCACCTTGAGCTTCCTTGATGCTTTTTCGGGATACAATCAGATCAAGATGAATCCCAAGGACGTCGACAAGACGGCCTTTATCACTGAACAGGGCATCTACTGTTACAACGTCATGCCCTTCGGCCTGAAGAACGCGGGCGCCACGTACCAACGTATGATGGACAGGTTCTTCCAAGACAACATCGGGAAAAACATCGAGGTCTACGTTGACGACATGGTCGTCAAGACGAAGGCTGGTGGCGACCACCTCGTTGACCTACAGGAGATCTTCCAGATCCTCCGCCACTACCGATTGAGGCTCAACCCCGCCAAGTGCGCTTTCGGGGTCGCCGGGGGCAAGTTCTTAGGCTTCATGATCTCCCAACGTGGGATAGAGGCCAACCCGGACCAGTGCCAGGCCATCATTGACATGGCGTCCCCAAAGACGTTAAAGGAGGTACAACGCCTCAACGGGCGCATAGCGGCGCTCCACCGCTTCTTGGCAAGATCGGGCGACCGGTGCTTACCCTTCTTTAAAACTCTTAAAGGAGGGAAGAACTTCACATGGACGGCTGAATGTGAAGAGGCGTTCCAGCAATTGAAGGCGTACCTGAGCAGGCCGCCTATCCTCACCACCCCTTTGCCCGGCAAGCCTATCTACGTTTACTTGGCTGCAACCGATGTGGCAGTCAGCTCCGTCCTGATCATCGAGGAAAAGGATGAGCAGCGCCCCATTTACTTTTCAAGCAAAGTCCTCACGGGCGCCGAGACACGATATCACCTACTCGAAAAGCTCGTGTACGCCCTCCTTGTTTCCACAAGGAAGCTGCGACCGTATTACCAACAGTATGTGATCATCGTTCGCACCGACCGCCCTATGAGGCAGATCATCCACCAGCCCGACATCGCCGGCCGCCTGGTCAATTGGTCGATTGAGCTCTCTGAATTCGGCCTGTCTTTCGAGCCACGACGCGCCATCAAAGGCCAGGCTTTGGCTGACTTTGTCGCAGAGATGACGCCCGCCAATCCTACCCTCATCGTGTGGAACCTCTACATCGATGGGGCCTCATCCGCCAAGCTCCGTGGCGCGGGCGTGATTGTTGAATCCCCTGATGGTTACAGCATTGAACAGGCCATCGACATACGTTTCCCGGCCACGAACAATCAGGCCGAATACGAGGCGCTCATCGCGGCCCTCGAACTCGCCGTGGGCATGGGCGCCCAGGACATCCACGTCTATAGCGACTCCCAGCTGGTGGTCGGTCACATGAAGGGAGACTTCGAGGCCAAAGAGCCCACCATCCTCAAGTACGTGGAAAAAGCCAAGTACATCCTGCGCCATCACATCCGGGCCGCCCAATTCTCACACATCTTGCGTTCTAAGAACACTAGAGCGGACGCCCTAGCCAAACTGGCCTCTAAGCCAGATGCTCGGAGTCGCTCCTCCATCATCCGCACTACCTTAGAACGCCCATCAATCGAGGGCCCCATGGTCCTTGCTATCTCAACAACGGCTGATTGGCGCACGCCCATCATGTCCTACATTCGGGATGGCACCCTCCCAGCAGACCGAAACGAAGCTCGAAAAGTGGTGCGCCGAGCTGCGCATTACTTCCTCTGGGGGAATGATCTTTATCGGCGAGGTCACTCCATGCCCTGCCTCAGATGCGTAGGGCCAAACGACGCCCGCCTCATTCTCGAGGAGCTCCACGAGGGACTCTGCGGTTCACACCAAGCGGCGCCCACCCTCAAACGCAAAGTGCTCATTTCGGGGTACTACTGGCCCACGATCATACGGGACGCCACAGCCCTGGTGAAAACTTGCCACAAGTGCCAGGAGCACGCCAATCGCATCCATATTCCGGGCGAAGACATGCGCCCAATGGAATCCCCTTGGCCATTTGACGTATGGGGGATCGACATCCTCGGGCCGTTTCCGACCGCCACGGGCCAACGCCGGTTCCTCATCGTCGCGATCGACCTTTTCACAAAGTGGATCGAGGCTGAACCAGTAAAATCAATCAGCTCTGCCCAGATGAAAACATTCGTCTTGCAGAACATACTGTCACGTTTTGGCGTCCCGCAGAGAATCATCAGCGACAACGGCCGCCAATTCATCAGTGAATCCTTCCGCGATTTCTGCACCCAGTATGACATCTCCCTCGGTAACACTTCAGTCGAGCATCCCTCGACCAACGGCCAAACCGAGCTCGCCAACCGCATCATTTTAAATGGGCTGAAGCGCAGGCTCGACAACGCCAAAGGCCGCTGGGCGGACGAACTCCCAACCGTCCTTTGGTCTTACCGTATCACCCCTCAAGAATCCACAGGCGAGGCACCTTACACCCTCACGTACGGGTCGCCCGCCATGATTCCAGCTGAGACCGCCTTTCTCTCCGACAGGGTCTTATACTACAATGAGGAGGCAAACCGAGGCTGTCGAGCAATAGCTCTAGACGAACTTGAGGAGGTGCGAGAAATCGCCAGCATCCGCCAGGCCGCCTACAAAGAGCGCATGGCCAAGTATTTCAATAAAAGGGTCAGACACCGATCCTTTGACGTTGGCGACCTCGTTCTTCGCGATGTGGCCAACGACCGCCTGAACCGCTCGCACGGCAAGCTCCATCCCAACTGGGAAGGACCATACCGGGTCACCAGAGTTATCCCTGGTGGCGCGTACGTGCTCTCTACTCTGGACGGCCGCCGTCTGCCAAACACATGGAACGTCGCGAGCCTCAGAAAATATCTCGACCGCACGGTCAACAATATCACGCTTTGATTTCATTTATGTATTTTCATTTATGTAATCTTTTGTACGCTTTTACATGTCGTGATTACCTACTTTATGTAACGACCGCCAATATATTTCATCAATATTACTATGGCACTCTCTTGAATTCATTCAATTCATTTACATTCGCGTTTGTTTCAATTACTCTCGCTTAGGCACAGCCTAACTCACAACGTCTCACTACACGTAATTTCGCTCCAAAGAAGAGCTCGAAGGCTGGAGGGACGCCTCCATACGCTTTCATTCTGGCGCTCCGCGCGCCCATGAGCCGAGAAGCTGCTCATACGCCATGCTGGTCCCTTACCTCTTGGCTGGCTAGCCCAAAAGTCCGATCGCCAACTCAGTTGGGCGGACACACACCCACATACATACACTTGCGCAAATATCAAACACAACAGATATGAAATAACAAGCAGTTATAAATATCGCAACAATTATAAATGGCCTTATGGCCTGCATTAATCAAGGCCTCACTGGCCAACAAATTCGTTCAGAAGGGGCGCACACCCCATACAAATTAACAAAAGAAAAAAGGAGGGCACACACGCCCAGAAAAATCCAGAACGGGGAACACCCCCGAGATTACAAGTACAGGATGACCTAGTCATCCAAAATCACTGGCCCATCACCCGGAGCGTGCTCGCCGCTGCCCTCTGCGCCGCCACTGTCTGGGACGATCAACATTTGCTCGGCGTCCGGCTCATTCCCCGCGGTGCTCTGGACGTCCGCCGGGGGCACATACCCTTCATCCCCTGGTCTGAGAGGGGATCGCCCTTCTTGAACCTCCAGTGCATGGATGGTCCAATCCTCCGGCAAGTCAGGTATTGGTGTCCCGGGCTCATCATCATCCGCGCGCATGCGGATCTCCTCCCCGCCCCGACCGTTGGGCAGCACCTCAAAGGTGTAATCAATGCCCGCCTCATTTTGCCCTGGGTTCAAGAAGGCCAGCTGCTTTCTGCAGTTCTCAAACCCTCGCGATGTGGCTTGGATATAGTACCAATACCACTGGCGACGCTCGTCACGGCGCGCTCGCTCCAACCTCTGGGCCTCCCCCGCCCGGTACGACTCCAGCTCTGCTCTGGCGGCCGCAGCCTCCCCCCGCTGCAGACCCGCCTCCTGCTCTGCCTTCTTCCTCCTCTCCCTCTCCTTCTTCCTCTCTTCTTCCAGCTTCTTCACCTGGGCCCGCCCGGCCTGCACCTCCTTCAGTGCCTTATCCCTAGCAGCTTCCAATGCTTGTAGCTGCTCTGCTCCGCCGGCCGTACGGGCCTCCTCCCTGAGGCGGGCCACCTCCTTGGCCAGGTTGTGGGATAAGGTCTGCGCCGCATGACTAGCCACGGACGCCATCATGCCAAATTGCGCCGCATAGTCCGCTGGCGGCCGCTTGTAGGCATCGGCAACCATGGTGTCATGCCACTCGTAAGTGCCGTTGGAGTAGAGGGATTGGACAGAAGCAATTCCAGAAAATCGCCCGCTGAATGGTCGCGCTGGCAGGTAGGGGAACTCAGCCTCCCCATTCTCGTTCACCCGCCGGGCGTCCGGCATCTCCATCCTCGGGTTGCTGGGCCCATCGCCATCTGGATGGCTCACCTTAATGAACCGATCCAACTCCATGTCATCCCAGTGGATGAACATCCCAGGATCCGCTGCGCTGGCACCGCGCGCCCTCTTCGATGGCGGCTCATCCTCAGCTGGACCCTTCCCCCTTCCGTCCGGCCTCCTCCTCTCCGACGGGCCCCCCGCCTGTCTAATCCCACCAGGTGCCAACACTGGTGGCCCAGCTCTCCTCCTCGAGGGGCTCGCCGACGCCTGCCTCACGCCCCCAGAGGCTGAGGTAACGCGAGACGAAGGACCCGAACCCCTTGGCCTCCCGCCTGGCGCGACCGGTGGCGCCCTCATTCCCCCTTGAGGCCTACCCTGAGCCCTCCCCGGCTCCCCACCCCTCTCCGTCCGGCCACCCGCGCCCGAGCTTCCGGCGCCCTGGCTTCCCGGCCTCCTCTACGCCTCTTTCATCGCTGCAAACCAATAACACTCGTTAGACGCAGAACAAACCATCCAAAACACATGCAAAAAGAATGTAAATGTTAGTGTTAGTTAAAACATTACATGTCTGTTCATAATTTTTGTAAAACGAGGTTAGCAGCCTATCCGTCCGCCGCTCCTCCTCGCTGAGATGCCCCCTCCTAATAGGGCTGGTCCCCGTGATGGCGTCCGACCATGCCACTGGGAATAACGGGCGCCCGTCCTCCTCCCTCACCCACCACGGGCGCTCCACGTGGTTGCACACTATGGGGAAGTATCTGTCCTTCCAGTTTTTCCAGTTGCTTATACTGGCTGGAAACCCATGCAGAGCACCCCCTTCCTCTGGAGGTTCACTCGCCCGTTGTCCCCGAGCTTCACGGAGAACCAATACAAAAACAATCTCACAGTGAGCTCCCTGCCCACTGTCCACGCAGCATATTGCACAAACTTCAAACTTCTCCAGGCGTTCGCTGCTAACTGCGCTGGACAACAGTTGAGGTGATTCAGCACCTCCATCTCGAACTCTGTGAACGGCATGTCGGAATCACACTCCCGCAACAGAATCTCGTGTACGATGAACCCACGCGGATGAGTCCACCACATAGAATTATTGCCGTCCCACACGCCGACGGCCATGCCGCTCCCCTCCCGACCGGACCCTGGCCCAAAATACGCCACTTGAGCCGCCTCCAAATCTTCGTCGTTGGCAAATTTGGAGGACTCTGCTGGCGGCCCCACGGTCGCCCTAACTTCGGGGTTCCCAAACCCCTCTGCGGCGTCCCACGCCACCTCGTCGCGCGCCATGATCAGGCGCTCCCCCTCGGCCGCCGACCCACTCAGGGGACCTGTTGGTTCTTCCCTCAACATGGGGGGCTCTCCCTCTGAACAGTCGGAGAGCTCCAACACTTGCTCCTCTGACACCTCTACTGGATCTTGTTCAACGTTTGAGGGAGGTGAGGTCGCCAGATCCATACCCCCTCTGTAGACAACAAGAGCGCCCGCCCTCTCACTCGCTCTCCTGGCTAGTAACCTAGCCGCACGCTGCACTGTTTCCTCTAGCGACTGTCGCACCTCTTCCAAATCTACAGAGCTACTGCCCTGTGCAGTGAAACTACTAACACTACTCAGTTCTTCTCCTTCTTCTAACTCCCTAATGACCACCATGGTCTCTAACACTTGCCAGAAAAGTCAAAGTACAAGGGATTAGGAAGTACCTGAAGACATAGTACGTTTGGGTGTTAGTTTGAAAGTTGAATTATCTGAGGCGCTCGCCCTGCTTGAAAACTACTGCACACTCGTACCCTGTTAACCCTGCAAACAAGCAGGAAACATGTCATGACCATACAACTGACGACCGCCTCACTCACAAGTGACGCCCGCCCCACACACCCAGAAAACCCCAATCGTCGCCTTCATCAGAGTATGAACTCGATGAACACCCAACCCAGAAAACCCAGAAAACCCAGAAACTAAGCACCCTACACCCAGACCCATACCCATTTTTCGCTGCCTCTCACTCACAACACAGCAACTACTAACCATCCCCCCCAGGAAACCACCTATTTCCGCCGTCACCCACGACGGCCTTACCGGTTACAAAAACGAAAAGACACATCGCTTCACAGAAACTAACCCTAACCCAGCGAACACCAGTGAAATGCAACACAAAATCAACGGAAAATGCTTACCAACAAGCTTGTCACTTGAACCGATTCACTTCCACGGTCACTTCTCTCCGATTTCCGGCGGCGGTTCAGCAACTCCGGCGACTGGACTCTTCAGATTTCTCTCTTCTCTCTCTTCAAATCGCTGGAATGTGTAAAAGTGCAAAAGACACAACCTTTGGCCCTTTTATACCCTTGCGAGCGCGGCATACGAGGCGTTTTTCATTTTTCAAATTTCTGCCTCCCGGGTAGCGACACGTGTCCTTGACAAGACACCCCTACCTACCACCTGCCCGCCCGCCATGATCCACTAACTCTCCGTTTTCTCAGGGAGGGCCGCCGTTCCTAGTATTTCCTCTGCGAGAGGGACAAGTACTCCTGCACATTTTTGGGCGTTCGCCAGTCGACGCGAATACACTGCCCAAGCACAGATCCCATCGCACGCTCTCCAAATCTGTCATCCCGCGCGCCTTAAGGAACAAAACGACGAACGCGCTCGCAGACTTCTTTAAGGAGGGACTTGTGATACATCACTATTTGGGCGTACGCCTAAACGGCCCTCGCACCGGGCCTCTTCTCCCCTCCGCACCTTGCGAAGCGCCCTCGAGTCAGTCGGGCGCCCTAAACTCGCTTAGGGGCGCTCATGATCCATCCTGGGTCTTGGCGCCCGTCCCCCAAATGACACGTGGCCACCCACGATCACCCTGCTCCGCAATCCACGCTACGGGAGATCGTGGGCTGCGAACTGACTCACCCACGATCTCCAGTTTCTAGGCGCCCGCCTACAGACGCAACACGCAATCACCCACGATTGCCTTGTTCCGCAAATCTCGGTCTCCACCATCTTCGCTGGTGGAGATCGTGTCCAATACGTGGTCCGCCCCGCACGCTGACCACCTCTCTCCTCCCTGCTCTATAAATAGAGCCCATCTCACCAGTTCAAGGTTAGCTACTTCTTACACTCTCAAATTCTCCTACTCTCTTATCACTCTCTTACTAACTTGAGCGTCGGAGTACACTTCGCAGGGCCCCCCTGTGAAGCTTTTGCAGGTCTTTGCTCAAGTCTTGGCTCTTGCAGCCCTCTCCGGTGAACTAGGTAAGTGCCAGTCATTTTCCAGTTTATCAGAAACCATCTAGACTCATGATGGTTTAAAAGAAACCGTCATGCCTCTTGACGGTTTCCTTTGGAAAAAATTGAAAAGAAACCGTCAAGAGGCATGACAGTTTTATTGAAGGAAACCGATCAGCACAGTTGACGATTTCATTTAAAAATAATTAACTCTTGGTAATTAATTGGAATGCATGATGAGGCTAGTGGAAACAACACTGAGAGCAAACATTTTATCTTATCGTGGGGTCCAGTAGTGGGGACTTTTGGATGTGTAATAATATTGGTTAAGGGTGTGTTTGGATAGGAAAGTTAAGTTAAAGGAGGATAAAGGAAGTGGAGAGTTAATAAAGGATATGTAAATGATTTGTGTTATAAATGAAGTTTTTAGTAATGGTGTTTGGGAAAATGAGAGATGAAGGAGGAATTATGATGTGAAATTATTTTAAAGGGTATGTAATGATTGTGGTGGGTTGAAATAATTGTATTAGTATTTTAAAGTTGTATAGGGGTAAAAATGGTAAAAATAAAGGAGGATAAAGAAGTGTTATTTTTGTGTTTGTTTTGGTGTTAGTAAAGTGGTATGAGTAATGATTGCCTCGAAATTTGTACTAAAGGAGAAAATTAATAATGGAGATTTTTGGAGTGTTATGGTAAGGGAGGATGGAGGTGTGAATGTAGGACCAAAATGTAATTTTTGAGTATTGAATTGTAAATTTTTAGGGACTAGATTATATATTTTTTTTTGTTTACTGTCTTTTAATTTTATTTTAAAATTTTGATACTACAAAAAATGTTACCCATGTATATAATAGAGAAGGGACCAAAATGTATATTTTCTGAGGTATGAATTATGTATTTTTCTAAATTTTCTTCTTCAGTAGTTGCAGAACAAAAAATATTAGCCATATATATACAGAATGATAGACCAATATGTATATTTTTTACACTTCAAAAAATATTACTTATATATATACT
>QANZ01028072.1:0-18595 GCA_003254925.1 Chamaecrista fasciculata | reverse complement strand
AAAAAAAAATTAGCTTAACAAAATTTATTATTTTTGATTGATTTGTTATATGATATTTATTTATTTAAATATAGTAATTGATTTTTATAGAAAAAAATTTAATGTGATAATATTGACTTTATTTAGTAATTATGAAATTGATTAAAATTATTTATATTAATTAAAATTAGTTATATAATTAATTATCGATTGTTTGATATCCAGGCTGGGGGTGTTATTAATTTTTTTTTTATTTCATATATTTTAAATGTTGGGATATTTTATTTATTATATCCAGGCTGATGGATATTTTTGTTCATATAGACCAACATATATGAAATAAAATATCAAAAATAAATAATAAAATATCAGCAGCCCAAAACCAACATTTTGCTATATAGACTAATATATATATAGGAAGGATCCTTCATATCATATGCTAACCTACAGGAACCACCCACAAACACACGAGACTCAATGATGTTTCACAAAGAAACCGTTAATCTAGGTGACGGTTTCTCTTGAACAAGGTTTCTCTTGAACAAAATTGTTAACGCTGTTGACGGTTTTATTTATATTTATATTCAAAGGAAACTGCCATTGTAGATGACGGTTTCTTTGTTCCATCTTGTCATCTGATCTAGCGGTTTCTTTCTAAGAAAAATGTCACCACACTTGATGGTTTTTTCATATCCCACTTTTGCTACAGTAAAAGTAGCTCATCTATGTAAAATATAAAAAATATAATCCAAATGTGTAGTTTCTTATTTTTTTTGGTCTAGCGAAAAAAAAAAGTCCCCACAAAATATTAAATATGCGAAACCCACACTTTGAATTATGCAGTATTAACATTCACATTATTACCGTTTACAGAATATTGCCAAATAGATGATGACCAATTATCGATACTTGCCATTTTTTGAATAAAATTCAGATTCACTAAATGAAGCTATTATGATATCAAATGACTTACTAATTTATATTTGCTTGTACACTGTATGTGGTAATGACACATGTCCATCTACTCTGGCATTATTTGTTTCTGTTTATTTACTTATCATGATGAAAATTTAGCATCACAAACAGCAGAACAGTGTGTATTCATGGATTTCACATAAAAGTTGACGAAATAACACAATCAGGGGGCTAACCGCTCAATCTTCCATACTCGTTTTCCATTGAAATCTTGGGGTGAATAGCACAACCTGTCAAAGAAATATATACACAGAATCCATAAGGAACTTTTGTGGGACATTGTCTAAGAATAAGCAACTGCTAGCAGCTCAAGAAATAGATTCAAGTAACATTTTTTTTTTCCAAAAAAAGAAGGCAAAAACACCTTTTTAATTTTGTTCCAGAAGTTTCACATTTTAATCAATTTATCCCTTGCGCTAACTCCCTCAAATGACTTAAATGGTAGACTCCATATGATTATAACTTTGGGGACATATTTAATAATAATCCCAAACTTTAGGGACATATTTGATAGTACACTCAACCTTCGGGACAAATTTCATTATAAATCCTAAAAGTATGAACAAGATGTTAGAGTCTGCCATCAAGTTAATTGGAGTTAGGACAAGGGAAAAAATCGGTCAAAATGTAAAACTTTGGGAACGAAATTGATAGCAAACGGAGTTTAATGTAAAGTTTGAGGACAAAAAAGTTTACAAATTCACACCTTCTGTCTGTACATTTATGACAATGAATAACAATAAAGTAACCTGTCATAAACGGGGAAACAACCACCTGTCATGCAATCGAGACGGCTGCCCTTGCCAAAACTCAAAAAATTCTGGTGTCAGTCTGTATCCTCCCCAATTTTGAGGTTTAGGAATTAAACTCCTGCACGCAGTAAACGAAAGGATTATTGCCCTAAGTCTCAACTGGAGTTAATAAATGAAACATGAGTTGCGAAAAAACTGTATGCTATTGAAGACATGAAATGATGAGCTAATAAGATTTTAAGATTCATTCAAGGGAATTTTGGAAGAAAGCTCAACCAATGCACACAATTGAACATATCATGCACGACACAGATTATTTGTCAAGGAAAAGAGAAACGAAACTTTCAGGTGGGATTCTACTAGGTACATTGAACAGAATACTAACAATATCAGTCTCTTTGGAAGACAGAAAGGAGCAAAAGGATATGGAAGAAATGAAAATGAATCTAGGCAAGACATGTGAATCCATGCATTAAGAATATTCACTACATTTTTTTCAGCGGTCATCTTTTTTATTTCCCAAACAAAGATAAACAGTCAAAAACAGATGTTCAATAACTTACCCATCAGCAAATTTTTGCTCCAAATCTTTGTACTCCTGATGAAGAACATGTCTTCCAGACACTACTGAACTCTAAAGATCAAGGAAGTGGATAAAGGTCATTTCTGTATTCAAGAATCATTAAAATTTAGAACAAATAAAGTTCAGAATACCTGCTTACTAACTATAGCCCCAAGCTGACTTCCTCTAGGGCGGCTATGGAAATATTGTTCGGATTCCTCATCAGAGACTTTTTGAACAGATCCCTCCACTCGTACCTAGGAAAAGGGGAAAAGAACAACAGTAAAATTTTAGAAATAGTCCTCAATTCCTCATCAAGGAAGGGGATCAATGAGGTATGTTGAATACTTCATAGTGCGGATTTATACACAGTTCAGGTTAGTTCAACTGGTTTGGCCAAAAAAAAAAGGTTAGTTCAACTGGAGACATGATATAAATCATTATAAAAACCACTATGATACTACGATTCATCTTTGTTGACTAACAACAAAGTGATTACCAAAGGTTGCTGCTTTGCAGCAAACCTTGGTAGCAAGGAACAACACTTCTTTTTTTCTTGTTCCAAATACATTCTCAGATGAACTGTAAATTGACATTTTTTTTACCATTGCAACATGAACCAACAAAAATATAAAAGTCAAAATCAAAATAACATTTAAGATTACAAATTTGAAGCTATATATATACATAAGCTTACACAACACATCAAATAATCTTAAAATATATCTCAAATAGTGCCCAAACAAAATAAACATTTTACTCTGGCAAAGTAGTCTGTAGTCCTAATTGCTTAAAAGCAAATTTTCCGGATCTGATGGTATATAAGGTCACATCATGGAGAAAAGAGAATGTTGAGAGGGTAATAAAAATTTTAAAATACCCACGCTTGAGACAAGTAGTTTTTAAAAGAAAATAAGATAGAGTAACATTGGATTCTCACAGAAATTTTCTAATGTAAGCCCAAACCAATCAAAATCAAATTGCATGAAAGGTTCATGAATAAGGAGGCTCTCCAACTGTCTGAACAAGAGTGGTTATAGAGAAACATAATTTTGCATATTGGGTAAGAGAAAATGATGAGCCTCACAATCAAGTAGGACAGTTTTGTAACTGTTTTAGGTAGCTTCTAAGCAGTCTGGATAGCAGACAGGATAGTTCTTAGGCAGATTGGATAGCAGACAGGATAATTCTTCAACACCTTCCATCAAGATTCTTCTTTGAGCCCTTACCTTTTTAATGTAGTATTGGATGTGCTCACTGAACATATACAAGAAGCGACACCAAGGTGTATGTTTTTTGTTGATGACATAGTCTTGATCAGAGATTCCAAAGATGAAGTCAACGAAAAGTTAGAAAAGTGGAGACAACCTTTGAAGACATATATAGATTTCGTATCAGTAGAAATAAAACGAAGTTTATGGTATAAAAATTCAGTGGAAGAGAAGTGGGTTCTAGGGATGTGGTGAAACTTGGAGATCATCACATACAAGAAGTCACAAGTTTTAAGTATTTGGGAACGATAATACAAAATAAAGAAAAAATAGAGGAGGACGTAAATCATAGGATTCAAGTAAGGTGGATGAAATGGAGAAAAACCTCATAAGTTATCTGTGGTAAAAGAGTGTCACTTAAACCAAACAAAAAATTTTAATACACAGCTATAAGACCACTTTATTGTATGGTACTGAATGTTGGGCGATAAAAAGGCAACATGAGCAGAAATTCAACTTGACTGAGATGAGAATGCTACAATGAATGAGTGGTCATACTAGAAAGGATAAGATCAGGAATAAGTGTATCAGAGAGAAAGTTGGGGTAACACCTACCATGGAGAAGTTGGTCGAAACATGCCTTAGGTGGTTTGGGCGTGTACAAAGAAGGCCTATGGAGGCTCCGACACGTAGACTTGACTGAATAGGTGATAGTCCAATAATTCGATAAAGGGGAAGACCAAAGAAAATTATTGTTGAACCTATCCGGAAAGATTTATCTATTAACAACCAAATTGTGGAGATGTGATAAGATAGAACACATTAGCGTCAATTTCCTACATACTCATTTTTGTTTAGGTTCTAACCAATAGTCTTCTGATGAAAATCAGAATAGAAAAGTTGTATTGATGACTGACAAACCCAGCTCCAATGTCCCTGCACTAAAATTTGCTGTCCTCGCAGAGGTAGATAATCAAGATTTCAACAGCTAGAGGTAATAAGCCTCTGTGCATGTTTATGAAAAAGCCAAAAAAAGGAATGGCAAAGAAAGTAAAAAATGGGCTTTAAAATTTAGGTTCCTGTTTTTTGCATTTCTGTGTTTCTTCCTTCTCTGGATATATCTCAAAAATCAAAACACTTGTTTTGACACACTTCATGAATGCTTCAGATATTAGGACGACAAAGGAGATTTTGATCCACAAAGTTAGAGCATCTAAATGAGTTTTAACTGTCTGTGTGTAACATTTCACTCCATATATCAAATAGTGTAATTTTCGTTGACAAAAAAGAAAAAGAAAGAAAGGATTTTTCAAAATATTTTCCTTAGGGATTACAAGCTGCCATGCTGTAGAATTATTTTCCTAGAAAAGAAAATGATACTACCTTGTGTAGAAAAGGAACATGCATTATCGAATCTGTGCATGGACAAGAGCTAAGGCTAGTAAAAATAAATAAATAAATAAAATAACAGTCACCTGCCGGTTTAGACCATCCCAATAGAAAAGAAGTGAAGCACAGGGATTTTCATATAAATTGTGTGCCTTTCGGCTGTCGTAATTTGTGTACCTGAACAAATCAATTACAGCAAGTGGAAATTAATAAAAGATTTTCCATATAGCATAGTCAAGGTTATTCTGAAGTATGAAAGCGAGATTACTACTGACCACACAAAACCTTCCTTGTCCACACCCTTTAGCAATACCATTCGTGATGAGCTGCAGCCATATAAAAAAAGTCAATTGAAAATTAAGTTTTGCAGCATATTAAGTAAATGTAGTTTAAAAGGTACTACCTCTATATTCATTCAGAAGAAGAACCCACAGACACACAAAGTTAGAATGGAAAAAGAAAAAGAAACATAGAAAAATAAACAACAGAGAAGCTGATCTTACGGTTTTCCATCCTTCCCAACAGTTGACAAGGCCATAGCATTTGGTTCCCTCAAGCCAGCAGCCAAGGCATCATCAAACCATTTGCGAAACTGCAGGTAATGAATGGCACAGTTGTCAAAGGAAGAAAGATTTTGGAGGACTGGGAAGTAGACATAAGCAGCAGAACCTTCGTTTTACAAAATACTCAAAAGACTATTAATCTAGAATATATAAAGGTAAAGTGGTAAACCACAAAAAGACAAAAAAAAAAAGGGGGTGGGGGATTTTTAAAGTATTAGTTTAGATAAACTGTACCTGATTGATAGGGTCTTCCTCCACCTGATCCTCAAGAAACTCTGGGGAGATATAGTTCTCTCTTAAAGCTGAAATATCAACTTGATGGGGCTTGCCAATTCGAACACACATGGAAGTTCCAGGATATGGAGGAAGATGAAGCTTATATTTTTCTGCAATAGCAGGTGGAACAAATCTACCTCCTAGAAAGTGATGAGGACCACTAAACTTCTTTGCACATAATTTTGGGGCTGTCAAAGAAACCTACAGAAAACTTAAAGCACATTCATGAGATTCCACTCAATAGAAATACAACTTATGCTTTTGAGAACATATTTAGAATGTTGTACATAAATTCCAAATTTTTTAGCAACAAACAAGGAAACAGATATCCCTGAGAATCATACCAACATATCAGGTTTGATGCCTTTACCATCAACATCTCCTTCTTCGACATGCCAACCAGAGGGAATATCTATAGAGACTATAACTGATCTTTTCTGTTCAACTTGATCATGGTTAGATAAATTGACAAGTTTTTGGATCAGATCATCAAAAGGAGGCCTTGGAGCACCTGAAAAAAAATGAAATTTACTCATTCCAATAAATTGCAATAAATGGCCTGATGCATTAACAATAGAGATAGTTTACTGCATCTCACGACTATTTGAAGTGTCAAAAGTTCAGATACAAACTAGTGAAAGTTGGTGAATATTACAGCTTAAAATAAAAATAAATTTTAGTAGCTCTTGCTTCCCACCAAGGCCATGTTTATTTTGTAGGCCAGAAATGTAAAATTAATATAGTAATTCATCTTCAGATGATGGAATGACTTGAAAAGCATCTATATCAACTTTCTCCCTAATTTCAAAATTTTAGGAATTCTAGTAATCAGTTGCAACATGTTCGTGCCATTATTATGTTGCATAGCATATAAAGGAAAACCTTTCCAAGCCACGTTGTATGCAGTTTTCATGAGGGACAAAAATGTAGACATGCATGGTTCACACACAATATTAATTAAAACAAAATTGGTAGTACGTTACCATGGAAAGAGAACCCAAACATTGCATCTACTATAACGTCAAAGTCCTTTGACAAATCCGATTGCAGATCGTCCACTGACAAGAATGGGATTGATAGCGATTCAAGCTACATCATCAGTATTACAAATGAGACTAGCAGCAAAACATAACAAACCACCAGGGACATACAAGATTAAAAAATATCAGGTTTCTCAGCTGGATTTACTACCTGAGTAACTAATCCAGAGTAAAGAGGCTTGGGGGTACGCTTGGGGTAGCAGACAAAGGGCTTATATCCAAAGTGATGCAGGTGACGAGCAGCCACTAGGCCATCACCACCATTATTCCCAGGTCCACAAATAGTAAGAACACGACCATGCTCACTTGGTCTGTAAACCTGAGAAAGAAACTCAATTTCAAGCAAAGATGTTTCACAGTAACTATAGGTCCACAAAGAAATAGAGAAAATCTTATCAGTACTCAAATTTGTCCAAAAATTACGATTTAGTCCTTAATTATCAAAAATACACTTTTTAGTCCTGACTTTCTTTTTTTACAAGCATAAACTATTTACTGCCCACATATAACGTTTCAAGGATTAAATAATCATTGTTTGTAAAAAAGAATTAGGGACCAAAAGGTATATTTTTGATATACAAGACTGAATCATAATTTTCGAACAAATTCAAGAACCCAAAAATAAGTTTCCTCCCTAGAATTCCATTCACTCTAAGAATGTTCTGCACAGCAAGCAATAGAGTTGCAGAACAAAGATTCTAACATATTATATATTGACGTCGCAGAAAATTCATGAGTAAACCATAGGATGCAAGTGCTGTACCACAACCAATCATCAGGCTTGGTTACTTTGAAGCTGCCTACTTGAACTTCCCTCTTTTTTTTTTTTTTGTATCAAATTTACTTGCTGAATGAAATGGGTACTACTCCAATGTAAACCAAATACACAAATAAAACACCTGTTAATTACCTCAGCTATGGACGTGGCAACACTCAAACCAGCCAATTCCTACAATTGAAAACGCACAAAGAACACAAATCGAAACCGTCAAGCATCTAACAAAGCGAAATTGCACAAGAGAATAAGAAATCGAGAAGCAAGAGCTAAAATTAAGATTGACCATCAACTGATCAACACTGAATCCGAGGGGACCCATGAGGTTCTCATCAATCTCAGCAGCTTCTCGCTGAGTGAGGTAAGAAACAGAGTCGCGAGTATCCATGGTTTGCCCCGATACAGCGAGAGTGGTGTTGGTACGAAATGCACGAATTCCCGGGAAGCGAATTGGGGTTGGAAATCGGAAACCCTGAAAAAAAAAAAAAAGCAGATGGGTTTTAATTTAGAGAGCAGTAGTTTGAAATTGTTATGGAGAAAGTGGGAGAGAAAGAAATGGCTTACAGAGAAGAGTGTAGAAGGAGAGGAAGAGGAGGGTATGTGTATGTTATGAGTATGAGTATGAATGTGTGAGTAAGAAAGGCTTAGGTATAGGCATCTCATCGTTCTTGCCTTCCACACCAATGAACGCATCGTTTGGTCCTTATTATTTGCCAAGAACTTCCTAACATTTTTTTTCTACATTTCTTGCAAATTGCAAATTGCAATGCCTGAGGATTCAGGATTCTGTGTGCAATGACGATTACTCTACATTTTTTTTCCCCTTTCCCGTGACAATTAGTTGTTCTTTTTCAATGTTAGGAAAATTGGACCGGACTCAGTGGTCCAACCAGTTTGAGACCTGGTAGTAAAAATTGTTTTGGATCATATTTAAAACGTGACTTGCGGTATTTTTTTTTTTTGAGTAAACTAACAATTTGGTTCTGGAAAGATAACCGAGCTGACAACTCGGTCCCTGAAAGATTGAAATGAATAATTTAGTTCTTGAAAAATCAAAATGGTATACTAATTAGTCATTTTTATGGACTAAATAGTATAATGTTTTAATCTTTTAGAGACTAAAAAGTATACCATTTTGATCTTTCAGGGACTAAATTGTATATTTCAATCTTTCAAGAACTAAATTGTTAGCTCGATGATCTTTCAATGATCAAATTATTAGTTTACTCATTTTTTTTAAACCAGCCGGTCACAATTTTAATTGAATTTTTTTTTTTTGCTTTTTATATTGATTTTATGGGCCAAATACAAAAAATAATGTGACACTTAATATAAAATGTTACATTTCTATTAAAAAGTAAAATAAAGAACATGATCTCAATCATGATTTATCTGTTTGAATCTAATTGGGGGATGTCTTAATATATACAAAGACGGTGAGAGAGGAAAGTCACTAAAGTTAATGAAGAAAACCACTAACCATGAGATAAATCGATATGTGTTTGCGCTTGAGAAGTGTTTCGATGGAATTATTAGTATTATTATTATTATTAGGGTAAATTACAATTTGGTACCCTGTAGTTTGACCCTATTTCACTTTGGTACCATGTGGTTTGAAACTTGACACTTTGGTACCCTGTGGTATTCTCCATTAACACTTTGGTACCCTTTGGAGCTATTTTGTAATTTTAACCATAACAAATTTTGCATAAATTACATATTGACCCCAACAAATTTTCAAAAAATTACAAATAGGTCCCTAGATACATATTATATAGGGACTAAAATGAAAAATTTAAAATTTTTTAGGGTCAATATGTAATTTTTGTAAAATTTATTATGGTTAAAATTACAAAATAGCTCCAAAGGGTACCAAAGTGTTAATGGAGAATACCACAGGGTACCAAAGTGTCAAGTTTCAAACCACATGGTACCAAAGTGAAATAGGGTCAAACCACAGGGTATCAAAGTGTAATTTACCCTTATTATTATCATTATCATTATATAACTTGTACGGTTGATGTTTTTAATTTGTTTCTTTTAATTTTTAATTCTCACTCTTATTTATGATGCATCGAAATCAACAAAATAATGAATCTCTATTTAGGTTTTACCTTATAGAAGTAAGTTGCCCACTTTTAGGAGGAAGATTTGATGTAGAGAGAGTCTTACTACGGAATACGGGAGTTAGGATTAGAATTAATATCTATATTTGTGTTTTAAAAATATTAAAAAGAAATCTTGAATTAGTATAATAGAATTAGGATTAGGCTAATAAAGTTTGATCCTAACTTTGTATGGCTCTACTTTAATTAGGATTAGGCTAAAAAAATCCTAAATAAAAAAATTATCTAATTTTTTAGCCCTGATGCCAAATTATTTAATAGAACTATGAGTTGGCCCATAGAACTTTAGTCATTTTATATGTTTAATATATCTATATCTATATTTTATTATATGTGTGAGCATGTTTTTAATTAGTTAAAATTAGACAAATAAAAATTAAAAAAAAATTAAAAATCAAAACGATATAGTTTCCACCACTACATGGCACATGCGAAATATCCACTACTCTCTCTCTCATCCATTCCCTCACACACTAAATATAACTTTCCATTTAAAAATAGGGTAAAATACAGGAAATGTACCTGTAGTTTGACCTAATCTCACTTTTATGACGTGTGGTTTCAAAAGTTGCACATTAGGTACCTGTGTGTTTCGCCGTTAAACAGAAGCAGTACTTGTGTAATTTTCTGTTAAATTTTTTACGGAAAAAGCAATACTTGTGGTTTCAAAAGTTGCACATTAGGTACCTGTGGTTTTGCTGAAGCTTGAACTACATATTAGCTTCATATTTTGATTGTATTTTGTTTACTTGTGTTACTCATGGATGTTATTGTACTTATGTTGTTTATGACTATTGAAAATCAATCTTAAATATATTTTGATGATTACTCCTGGCATTTTATAGATGTTTGGATGTTTGGATTGTGCACACAGGTTATTGATTGTGGCACAAATTGTGGTCAGTTTAATCATTCTCATGTTGTCAAAACAAAGAACCAAACTTCTTTGTCAACTAAACCAATCTCCATTTTTTGTGCTTGTTCACAACTCTTCCCCACCATTTTTTCACATTTTTTGACCCTTTTTCACAGCCTAATCTTTCCACATCTCCAATAAACACATAAACTTAACAAGATTCAAGAATAAGATTGAAAAACATAACCAAATTTCCATTAATAAAGATAAGGCAAATAATTGTCATTTCTTACAAACTTCCGTAAACATAACCAAACACATAATCTAATTGCAGATACATTAATTTGCTAATAAGGCAAATAATTGTCATTTCTTCCAAACTTTGCTCCCCAAAGTACAAAGAGAGTAATCAACAGAAAAAACACCCAAGATCCTAACAACATCTGCACTAAATTTTTTTGCCTCTTATTTGTCTTCATCATGCTTTCATTTGTCTTCAACTCTTTGATTTCAGCTTTAAGCTTGGCAATTTTTTCTTAAACTTTTGTCCAAATTCACGGCCGTGTGGGCATGTTGGTTCATCAATCCAATCAAAAAAATCACATTGATAAGGCTACAAAGCATGAAATGGAACAACCCATTAACTTAACCAGAAAAACAACAAATAACAAATTTCTACACACCTGATACTTCGGGTAAGTCCAAAATTGCCTTCCAAAAGAGCAAGGTTTCTAAGATGAACGCATGACTACATACTCACCACAGCCACAACGAATCTTGCGACCACGAAATGAAGATGATGAAGTTGAAGATGAATGTGCAGCAGTTGCCATGAAGTCGTCCAAGGAAATGGATGAAGAAAATGGAGAAAATAAAGACCAAAGAGTTGGGGATTTTAGACTTGAAGCTGCGCAGATGAAGAGAATGGATGAAGGTGAAGAAAATGGATGTAAATGAAGGCTTATTAGGGTTTCAAATGGTTTAAAACGTCAAAGAGCTGCGCACGTGACTCTCACATGCGTTTTTTTAAAAATTTAACAGAAAATTACACAAGTACTGCTTCCGTTTAACGGCGAAACACACATGTACCTGATGTGCAACTTTTGAAACCACACGTCATAAAAGTGAGATTAGGCCAAACCACAAGTACCTTTCCTGTATTTTACCCTTAAAAATATATATAACTTTCCTCACTACTACTTGCATAATATTAGATGTATCTAAATAATTATATTTTTATGAGATCATTTTTTTGTGTTTTTAATTATTAATATTAAAATATAATAAAATTATTTATTTTTAATTTTTGTATATAATTCTATACTTTTAATTATTTAAAACTTTAAATGCAACAGGCACACTCCTAATATATATATATATCAATGTTGTAAAAGCTGGACCAGACCGCCCGGTCCGACCGATCAGACCGCTAGCCGAAGAGAGGAACGAGTGGGTTCAACCCAAAGAACCGAAATGAAGGTTGGACTGGACTGGACCGAAAATAACCAGCGAAAAACCAGAAACTCGGGTCCAACTGCTGGACCGTCTAGAGAACCGGCAGTTCAGCATTTTTTTTTTTAATTTCCATTTCACTCATTCACTGCCTTGTGTTTAAAAAAAAAAAAATTAAAAAATAAAAAGTAAAACTAAAAACAAAAAGTGTTGAAGTCCATTTCCAGATTTCCTTCCCTAGCCTCATTTTTATTTTTCAGATTTGGAAACAAAAAGTCGAACTCTAGCCTCCATCTCACCTCCCCTGCTCCACCTCCGCTGGTCGCCATCGCTGCTGCTTCTGCCGTCGTCGCTGCTTCCGCCGCCGCCGCTGCTGTCTTCTCTGTCTCGGTTTTGAAGCAAGAGGTGAGTTTTGAGTTTTGACTTTCAAGTTTCAATAGCTAGTAATCTGATGAAAAAAAAACATAGCACCTAATTAATTGTTAAAATAGTATGGTTTGTCTATGACTTGAGAGTCTGTATTCTGTTTCTAGGTATTGACTGTATTCATTCCATTTGGCTTTCAAAGGCAATATATATATATATATATTTAATGGCGTAGAAGGCAGAGAGAGACATTTCAAAGCTTCTATTTTGGATTATGCAAAATTCATCATATGACTATGTTAGTTAAAGTTGAATAGATTAAAGTTGAAGGCATAGAGAAAAGTTATATTATTTGCATAAAAAGATATATTTAAATCCTCTATATGCAAAATTCATCAGATGACTATGTTAGTTAAAATTCATAATTAAATGCATTTCTTAGACCCAAAAAAAAATATTGAGGGTTTATATTTAATATATTAAAAATAATTATTTATTGCGTCATCTGGTCCGACCGATGGTTTGACCGGTTTAACCAATCAGACCGTGAACCGAACACTTGTCCGAGTCTTTGTCCGGTTTGGTTATGACAACACTGATATATATATATATATATATACACACATACGGGTGCGTCAAGTGTGTGTTTGAAAACGTTATATGAATTGGTGGTCACAGTAAAATTATACTTTTGCAAGAATGTGACAAAATTTCTTAAACTTTGATCAACTTATTAATAATCGTCGGAATTTTTTAAACTATAAATTGGATCATGTGAGATAAGTTATTTTATCTATTTGTCACCTCACATTCTTATAATCAATAGAAAAGATAAAAACAGTCAACGTCTATCATTAAAAAAAATATCTATACCAGATGCAATAATCGCACATAGATTCAGTTGTTTTTAATATATACGAAAAGAATTAGCAATACTCAAACAAGAAGAACCAACTAGCATTACACTCAAGGCAATAGTCAAAGGAACCCCTTTGCTTTTCTATCTCCCAATAATTCATTATATTTTTCAAATCTCAAATTTTTAACTTTTAATTTCATCTCAAGTCCGAACCAAAAATTTATTGGTGGTAGTTTTAAAACTTTCAATCCAACTTTATTTTTGTAGGAATGACAAAGCTTAAATGATCAGACTGTGTAGTCTTTCCCTCCATGCATCCACATTTTACTATTCTAGTGACTAAAAAGGGCCATTTTTATTGCCTAAAAACATCTATTTTCTTATTTTTGAGAGTTCATGAAATTATTCATAAAGTAATTATTATTATTATTATTATTATTATTATTATTATTATTATTATTATTATTATTATTATTATTATTATTATTATTATTATTATTAAAAAGATGTTAATGTCTTGCAACTTCTCTTGTCTGTGTGAGAGTCCTTAACTTATCTTTGTTGTTTTTGTCAACCGGCATGGGAGATCTTGTCCATTTTGCCCTCTTCTTGATTCTTCTTTAGTGGAATTATGATGAAAATGGAGAAGTTGAGAAGATGACTCTAAAGTAATAATTAGGAAAATTTTCACTATATTACTGTTAAGGTCTCAATTTGGTCCCATAACTTTTTTTTTGTATTTTTGGTCCATATCTTTTGTTTAGGTTGCACATATGGTCCTGTATTGCATTTTTGGTCTCATATTTGTGGGTTAAGTTGCAGAATTAATCTCATATCTTTTGGTTAGGTACTTAGATCGTAGAATTGGTCTCATATATTTGGATTATGTGCAAAATTAGTCCCATATCTTTGGGTCAGGTGGGACTGACAATGAAATTTTTTACAAAGATATGAGATAAATTATGCAACCTAACCAAAAGATATGGAACCAAAAATGATATGAGACCAAATCTGCAACTTGAGCAAAAGATATGGACCAAAAGTGTGACAAAAAAGTTATGGGACCAAATTGAAACCTTTTACAAAGTTATGGGACCAAAAGTACACTTTGACCTAATTGATGATGTTATTTCCTTACTGCATACTCCCATTGATAACAGTTTTTGCTAAAATAGTAAAATTCAAAACATTGCAACAGATTGACTTACAAAGGCCGGTGTTAGAAGAATGTACCTATTTGATTGAATCACTATACCACCATCCTCTTTGAATATATATGCTAATGCTATGAACAGAATAAATTGGTTGTTTCAATCTCAATTGGTGTGGGCTGATCTGGTTTTGTGCTTCCTGTAATCTTTTCTTTATTTTTTTTCTTGCTCTTTCGCTTTTTTTCTTCAGCTTTCTTTATTTCAGTTTTTTCCAGTCTGTGTTGTTCTTTGTATTAAACATTTGGGCCAAAAAAAAAAACCAATCTTTTTTTCCCTTTTTGTTTTAAAAAAGTGATAATGAAAGGACTTTTCCGTTAATTTGAAAGTGATAATCATAACTCATGAGTAATATACCAAATTTTTTATTCTAGTCACTTTTTCCTTTAAGTACAAAATCAGCCCAATAAACAATATTGAGTCCATTCCCCCCAGATAAAAGTTTGCCCATTATAATAAGTCTTCAAAAACAGTTTGCCGCAAGAGAAAGTAATCAGTACGAGTCTTTCATATGAATAAAGTTTGGAGACGTACACTCAAATTATATTTTAATTTTTACGTATGAAGAAGCCTAATAAAGCAACAAATTTCATGCAGTGGAAAAAAAAAAGAAGAGGAGGAAGATGAATTATAAGAATAAGACAAAGTTCAACACGTTTGCGCTTCATTGGAATTTAGATTGAGATTCCCCAACCCAAACACATTTGATTTGGCATTCATTGTTTTTTGCTGCTAAAACTCTATTTTGATCGTCATGTTTAGTTGTTTATAGAACTTTGATGAATAATATATTAGAATAACAAACGTATAATATAGTTCTTCTGCTTTTCTCGACATTGATTACTATAAATTTATAAGAATTTCATATATAATTCAGATTTATTGTTAACAATTGTAGAAAAGAGAACGACAGGTTGTATAACTGATAATTAATTGGCACGTTTGAATTATTCATTCCTCACTCTCACACAACTTCTGAACTCTTTCGATAAAACTCGTCACAGTCTTCAAATTATCTTCATCTGAAAGGAAAAGCAAAGAGAAAGTTATAGTATAACTTATGAATAACTCAAACACAAACATCGTTTCGGAAATTAAAGAAATATATAAGAAGAAACTTAAACCCAGTGATTTAGTGAGTATATATATATAGTGACATGCGTACCTATTCGTGGTATCGTGTGGCCTTTAGGATGGTGAATCACCACCGGTTCAACACATGAATCTATTAGTTCAATCCCATATGGTTTCAAGAAATCTGTCTCACCTGGAATAAATAAGAGATTTAGTTATTTATATGATTGGTAGAATTGGTATATTATTTTTTTTCTACTGATCTAACTAAAAATGTGTTTACCTAACCACATAACTGAATGTTGCATATTAGAAAAATAGATAAACCCCATTTTTTTTTGTCCTGAATTCATCTCAAAACTACTATTTAGTCCTTGAATATTGAAAATATATATCTTTAATCCTTATTTTTTATAAACGTTGACTATTTTGTTTCTAAAACGTTATCTATAAAAATAAAAAATAATCAAATACTAACAAAATATATTTCTAATATCTATGAATTAAATATGACAAATTTAAGTTTTCCCTTCAATTTGATAAGTGGCTTTTGTTTGGTTGAATTGATTAATTAGTCAATTTATGCATTTAAATTTAAATCTGTCACGACCACACAAACTAATAAAAAAAAATCATGAGGCCAGGCCAAAAAAAAAAATATGAGGAGTTGGAATTAAAACTCTCAATAAGGCAAACGACAAGAATTTTTTTATGATGTTAGCTTATTTATTCATATTAATATATTGGCCTATTCATTTTTAAAACAAACTAAGAAGTAACGCGTTCGAATTAAATAGAAATGGATTATTGTAGTTTAGATTTTTCCAACACTAACAAATATAACATTTAATGCTAAATATGTTTTAACCTTTTTTTTGCCCGGAAAGAATATTCTTTAACTTTTAAACTATTAAATTTTTCAAACACTATTACACTTGCATCATAGTAGCCGCCCACCCGTTAAAAAACAAATTTGGCTTGTTGCAACTTGCAAAATTAGGAGTATATATTTTAGTCTTGTCATTGTAGTTCTTAATTTTAAAAATTGTTTGATCTAATTTTTGAATATTTAACTATTTCTTATTCATTTCTAATTAGTCATTCTATGAATTCTTTAACATAGTATAACTCAATCTTTAAAAAAATAAATCGTAAAAATTATAAATTTTTAAAAATAAAAATTAAATAATAAAATAACGACAAAAATACTGAGTAATGACAATTGAGTACATAATAAATAAAAGCTAAGGAAGCAACGGAAATAACTAGAAAGTGACCCAAAAACAACGGAAATACCTAGAAAGTGAAGGGTAGGACAGGAAATTGGGGCAGAATATGCATTTTTAATGACTGAAGGTGCCCTATACTTAGCTCCTCCTATAATAATTAAGAATTTCACTTTTGGAACCTTTGTTAATGCCACGCCCTGCACGTGTATTACAACACCAAGCACAACAATTAAGCACATTAATTAATTTAACTTTTTTATTTTAATACATATCATAAATAAATATCTTTTAATAATCTCCAATTTTCCAAGTACCTTGGCCTGAAGACCCGGCATTCCACCAGACAATATTGCCCCCTATATTCCCAAATTCAAAGAATTAAATTAATCATTTCAATTCATTACTAATTCTGAAAAATTTAAGTAAAGTACTAATTTTGTCCCCAAACTTTACATCAATTGTCAATTTCGTCTCTAATTTTTTTTTACTATCAATTTCGTCCCTAAATTTTACACCAACTGTCAATTTCATCTCCAATCTTTTTTTGCTGTCAATTTCGTTCCCGATCTTTCACATTTTCGTCAATTTTATCATTTGACTAACTTCTTCTAATAAATTAACGACAGACTGCATTATATTTTTGAATATAAGTTAGGATTTGAGTTTCTTTTTCTATCAATTTTACATTATATATCGTTAGCCACATAGATTTTGTTGTCGATATTTGGCTAAAGTAAAAGAAAAGGATAAAATTGACCAAAATGTGAAAGATTAAGGATGAAATTGACAGAAAAAAAGATTAAAATTGATAGCATGTGTAAAGTTTGGGGAAGAAATTGACTGCAAAAAAAAGATTGGGGACGAAATCGACAGCAGGTGTAAAGTTTGGGGATGAAATGAGTATTTTGCCGAGAAATTTGTTACTACAAAATTAAACGAACTATATATATATATACCTGTGAGAAACCAAGAAGGCCATCGAACGGTCCGTGTTTGATCATGTAATCTTCGATGTAGTTCAGGCATTCATCGAAATTGGTGTACTCTGTAAATTCCTATCATTGATTCACAGAAAAACAGAAATATAATTAAATCGCGAAATCGTAAATCGTAATCGATGGAGAATGAATCCCTAATTGTTGGATCAGGAATGAAATTGAGATTTAAGAATGAAGAAGAACCTTGTTGAACTGGAACCACTCGTAATAAGGAGGGTCGAAAATGCCTTCGACGTCGGATTTTCCCTGAGACGGAAACGGAGCGTCGGCGAAAACGAGATCGAGTTTGCTGAGAACGGAGTCCGGCCACTTGTAGACCTGTTTCTTCAGGATTTCGGCGCTGGTTCTGAATCCATGGAGGCACAGAACTCTCGGCTTCCTTGAGCCGATGATTCCGTTGTTTCTTCGATTTTGATCTCCCTCGCTTCCCATGGATTTTAATATGGCTGTTAATTCTTTCTTGATCTTCTTCTCTTTCGGCTTCTTCAGTGATTTGTAATGAATGATGATGAATTTATAGAATGAATGAAGGAGAGGGCTAAAATTATATATGTGGGCGTTAGTGGGTTGAATTTGAAAGGCGTGTGTGGGAGTCAAAATGGGCTGTGTTTGTGTGGGCCCTTTTATGTCATTTCGAATATCACTCCATTTCTTTTGACCAATATTTAGGAAAAGTATGACACTAACACATATACAACATTAGGGTTGGCGTGCCCGTTATCTAACGTTTGAATTAATTTAAAGTTGAAGATTATATTAAATTTTTATGTTGATAAAAGAGTAAGTTTGGGATTAATTTAAGAAATTATAAAATATTTAGGACCAATTTGAAATTAGAGTGAGTGGGGAGAGAGTGGTGGCATTTTTTATTTTTAATTATTTTTTGCATTTTTTTAATTCATTTA
>QANZ01028065.1:0-39861 GCA_003254925.1 Chamaecrista fasciculata | reverse complement strand
GGAGAAAGAGGCGTGGAGGGCTAGCACCTCGTGTTCGGGAAACTATTCGTGTGGATCACCGGTAGAGGAAGGACGTAGAGACGGACTTCTAGACTCACCAGTATCACCAATCCGATTGAAAGCCTGAGGTATAACACTTTTCGTATCTGGTTTTAAATTCAACTAGCGGATCTCAGGGTGGGTTTTCCTCGGGGGCGCAAGTTTTTTTTTTTTTAATTTGCGTTTTTTCCGCTGCGTGTTTCCCTGGGGATTTCCCAACATGTGGACATAGGGGATGGTACCCTTATTGATAATTACAAAGTGGCGTCGACTTGCAGATGGGCCAGCTTCATTCAACAATCTGAAGATTTTGGAACCCTTGGAATTGGGTCACCACTTTCTCCTCAACTTCCCATCATTTTCTCTCTATTGTGCTACCTGCTCTTGCATCCCCAAGCACTTGATTCTCTCAACTCCTCTTACTCAATGCCCTTTTTGCTACTGCTTGACCCTTTGGATTTAATGCCCTTAATCAGCTCCATTATGTTTTATTAATTTTCTTTTTAATTATGTTATTTCTAGATTTGTTGAACAGGAGAGAAGTTTATCTTCTCTTACCTTTGAATATATGTATTAAATAGTTCCTTTTTTCATCGTCACCTAGAAAGAATTTAACTTTTCAAAACTTTATGTGTCCATGACGAAATCTAAACTCTCTAAAAATGGTGGATTTCAAATTATCTGAAAAAGTTAAACTTACTTATCTGATCTAATCTGCTCTGAAATTGGCAAATTACATGATTATCATAATCCTTTTTTTTCTATTTTTTGAAAGTACCTATCCATATATGCAAATAATGTAACTATTTTTTTAACTTAATCTTTCGTTGCAGAGGAAATTCAGTAACTTTGTTGTTACCTAAGTTTAGCATTTTGTGTATTTTATTATAAATGCTACTAACTCAATGAAAACTGAAGAAAAAACAAGTGAGTAAATGATGGGAATAAAAGAGACTTGGCATTTACGCTTTCAGATGAGTTGAATAATGAATAGCTTTTGCCAAAATTAGAGTGAGAATTAATGTAAACTATTGGCCATGACGTTGTTAGCAACAGATAATAAGGACGATAGATACAAAATAAGAGGAAAGTGAGAGAGGATTGATTCAATGGATCAAACCCAAACTCTATGTCACATTTTTGTTGGATTCTAAAGTGAAAATATGCAAAATGTGGTCCCAAATAACTCACACGGATTATTTTTTAACTCGTTCATGAACCTTTTTCTCATTCCAGAAAGAAAGTACTTTTTCCTTTTCGATTGATCAAATTATTTTTTTTTTCAGATTTACTTTGTCTTGTTCATATAATATAACATTAAAGTTTGGCATGAAGTTCTATACATTTTGCGCAATTTCAGTGGCGTATTTCTACCATTATTTTTTTTTTCAGCCACGTCGCTTTGGGTTTTCTCTTCCATTTGTGATTTCAGCCTCCATGGTTTTTGTCTTCTCTTCAAAAGGTGGTTGTATTGTAGTTCTTAGTATCATGTGTTTTTTATATAGAGAAAAAACACCATTTTTAATGCAGATGGAGAAGAGTCCAAAGTTCATTACACATGGCGTTTCAACTTTTTCAACAATTTGGCCGTCCATCTCTTCAAAATATGTATTTCCTATATCTGAAACATTAATTAGCAGAAATAGAATCCAAATATTTCAATTTAGCGTTAGAAGTCTCTGGAAATTGGGGCATTCTCGTTTTAGACTTCAGAACTATAGCCTTAAATAAACCAGTTTTCCCATATCTTAAAATCTTACGTGAGTTCCTTCTTGATTCTAATCTTGCATTTTTTTTTAAAATGTGGAATATAATGGAAGGGCAAAGACATTGAAATGGTAATGGATTGTGAGGGAAACCCAAAACGGTGTGTTTTGAAGCATCAAGTAGTAAGAAAACAAGAGAAATTTTAAATAATTAAAATATTATGATTTTATCTTACATTCTTATTTTAGCTAAATATTAATAACAAATTTTATGTGACTAACTCAGATTAAAAAATATTATAAAATATATCATTAATTTATTAAATAAAGTATACTTAAAAAATATTGTTTTATAGACTTTGCTACTAAAAGGTAGATTACCCCTTCAATCTTGATTTTTCTCTCTTTCTCTTTTTACATCATTACTTATAACATAAAAATAAATTAATAAAATTTCTAACCCAATCAAGAGCCATCATTTCTCTTGATACTTTTTTTTTTCTTTCGTTTCAATAATTTAAATCAAGTTTAATTTTAAGGTAAATTACACTATGGTACCCTGTGATTTGGACATATTTCACTTTAGTACCTTGTGGTATAAAAAGTGACACTTTGGTATCCTGTGATTTTCTCCGTTAACACTTTGGTCCCTTGAGCTTTAATTCTGTTAGGACATGAACGGAAATTAGAATTTTTTGAGCTATTTTGTAATTTTAACCATAACAAATTTTGCAAAAATTACATATTGACCCCAACATTTTCACAAAATTAAAAATAGGTCCCAAGATACATATTATCTCGGGTCTAAAATGAAAACTATTAAAAAAATTTGGGATTGTATTGTAATTCTATCTTCTGTCTTATATTTTTCAAAAATTATGTTTTGACCCCAAAATAAGTTCGTTTCTGCAAACATTTGGATTATATCTACTCTTAATGAAAACTTGTTAGATATGATCATTCTCTTTTTTATACTTTTTTTAGTGGTATTTCTAAATTGAGCAAACCCAAAACATGATTTTTGGACATAATTCTATTAGTAAACATCATGATTTCTTCTATTCCATTGTCATTATTGAGATTTTAGTCTTATTTCTACTTTAATCAACATTTCAGATTTCTTCCTTTTTTTTTTTGACTTGAAATATAATTTATTCAAAAGCAAGGCAAAGTCAAGCACAGTACAAACGAAAATAAAGCAAAAATAGCCAACCCCTCCATAGCATAAGGGACACTAGACAAGATATAACCCCATCCAAGAGGACCCATCCTCGTGTCAGACAAATTGGCAGGACGAACAGCTGTCAAGTTAGCCGATCTAGAGATCCAACTAAAGCTACAACCATCTAAAGAACCGGAAACAAATAATGTCAACTGATGGAGATTGTGCCCTAGGGCCAATCATTTTATATGTGTGGACATATTGTTTGATTAATTTATGGATGATAAATTATGTCGTTATCATATTATTAGCATGTTTACTGTGATAACAATCCCTGATTAATTATACGATAGTTATTCTAAACTGCCCCTGGTCGATTGTTCTCGTGGGAACGTGAATGAACTAAGACCAACATGACTTCGGTGTATAGAGATACACGCATGTGATGCTTCACGAGAGTCATGGTGCAATTATGTAATGGGTTATAAGTTGCTGGATCGACCCGGAGAGTCCTGCATGGGTTTAGTCATGAGCTAGCCTCTCCTGTACACCTGTTACGATGCCCTTAGACCTGAGGTCTTGACTATTCCGGCGTTGTAGATGTCGAACTTTGGCCTAGTCCAACGTTGCCCGTAACAGGGTAGCCATATAGGCTAGGTTCGGGTTTGGTTGTTACCGTGCTGAGGAATGTGGTTGACCAAGAGGAATTTTGTCCCTCATTAAGTTGAAAGATATTTAACTGGGCCCCTCGATGAGTCTGTCCAAGGAATGTGTGGCCACACAGGGAAATAGGACTAACTCAAGGAATCGAGAAAGGATGACTTTCCCGTGCCTTATCCATGACCAAAAATATCGTGTGACAATAGAGATTATGACAAGGTGGTACTAAGGTTAAGTCGTTGATGTTAAAGCGATAACTCATGTATTTTGGATAGTCGTGATGGCTTGCTAGAGTCCGCTCTCGACTTGTGAGTCATAGAGATGGCTTGCTGCCAACTTCACGTGAGGCCTGTTGGGTCACACATGAGCAGGATCAAGATACTGTAATGGGACACGAATTAGGGTTTAATTCGTGGGTCACTTTAGTGACACAATTTAAGACATAGTTGAATGTCTTAGGACATGAAGTCTTGTCTTAAATAAGATCTACATTTGTGATATTTAAATTTGTTAGACAAGTTTAAATATATTAATTGTTAAATAGTTAATTTGATTAATCTATTTACAATTGAATTCTTGTTTAAAATATTAGGGAATAATAAATTGAATAAGCCTCCTAAAAATTAGGGGATTATTGATTTATTAAATTCTCTATTATTAGAATAACAAAAAAAAGGGAGATGGCGCATGGTTCTTGATTTAATTAATAAAATATGATTTTGTTAATTAGATTCAAGATTTAAATTTGAATTCAAGATTCAAATTTGAATTAAGATATTAGGGTAATATTTTAATTCAATTTGTTAAGGAAATTAATAAGTTGGTTATAACTTCCTAAGAGTTAAGATTGTTATTTTAATTATTAAATTCCTATATATATATATGGAGGTTGGCGCATGACTTGAAGATTAAGTACAAGATTTGATCTTGCATTTTGAATTTCAAATGTGCAATTCGAATTCTAGATTAAGATATTAAAGTAATATTTTAATTAAGAATTCAGTTCCTCATGACTCATTCCAACCAATAGGAATTGTGCATTCAAGATTTAGTTTCAAGATATGATCTTGAAATTTAAATTAAGATTGCCTATTATCTTGAATTATAATATTAATGTAATTTTATAATCAAGATTTAGGGATTCCCTAATTTTAGGAATGAGAAAATATATATATATATATATATATAAGCCACACACATAAGTCGGCTTACACACTTAAGCAAGTGAAAAGAGATTTTCGACTTAGACCTAATTTAGAGAGAAAGTCGACTACTTCTAAGAGAGAGAGAGAAAGTCGACTATTTTTCTAGAGAGAGAAAGGTTCGTCTAAACCCTAAAAGGTTTGGGGTTTGCGTGTGAGTTTGTGCGCCACATATTCTTGGGGATTCAAGAAGTGTTCTTGAATTTCAAGATTGTAGATTGGTTCTCGCATTCTCTTGGAGAAGAGATTGAAGGCTAGCACCTGGTTATCTGCCAAACTGTTCGTGTGGATCACTGGCAGAGGAAGGACACGTGTTGTTGTGGACTTCTCGGAATCGCGAGTTTCAAAGCTACCGTCTGATTAGGTATACATCTTTCCTTTTCTAGTATAAACACAGTTAGTGGATCTTGTAAGGAAATTATAGGGTTATGCAAAAATTTTAAATTTTACCATTTCCGCTGCGCTCGCTCTATAATTTTCCAACAGGTCAACCCCAGTGGCTGCTCTAAAAAAAGACATAATCAAACTCAAAGCAACAATAATTATTTGATAAAACGCCGCTATGGAAGCAAAACAAGAAACAACGTCGTGTAAGTACTTGACGCAAAAAAAACTCCACCGAACACCCAAAAACCAGAACCACCCCAAGAAGCCATTGTGGAAGCCAGAAGTCGTCTGGAATGCCTAGTCCAGAGTCACCGCTGCAGAGAAAGCCAGACCAGATCGACACCGTGGGAGTTCTGATCCAAAACACCACCGCCACAAAATCCTAGAAATAAAGTAACACTCTCATAAAGAGAGAAAGGGATCCTCACGGGGGAGGGATTTTCAACATTACCTAGACAGAGGGCTACCACCGCTGTGCAGAAAAATAAAGGGGGGCTACCACCGTTGGAAGGGAGGCAGCCCGACGGTGACGCTACAAAAGAACGCAAGGGAGGGAGAGCAAAGAGAAAAGTCATACCATTAGATTTCTTCCTTCTTTTCCTCATTATAAAGTTGATTTTGAGTTTGTTTGGTTTGGGAAATTTCTTTTCCTCACTCATTTATGGAGTACCACTCTCCACTCAAATCCTTATTTGAAGTATCAAACAAGTAAAAATAATCTCTCATTTGTTTTTTCTTAAAGTGTTGTATAAATACATTCAGTTGTTTCAACGAACTTTGGTCTACTCACTTTTATTACTCACTTATCTCTGTGTATCTAAATTGTTATCTTAATCTTCCTCATTCGGTATGGATATCTCAATAGGAAATAGGTTACAAGTCTTTAGTCATTTTATTCCCCTAGTGTGTTTAGATAAAGTAAATTTTTTTTAAAAAAATTTAAAGATAATTATTCTTTCAAACATATGAAAATTATAAAAGAAATTAATTCAATTACCTCTAAAATTTTTTTGGCAAAAAAAAACCTCTAAAGTTACTTTCCCTCTTAAATTTACCTTATCTAAGTCTTACGAGCAAATATCTTCTCCATGTCCTTAGGTTATCCTAACACACCAAAATATCATGGGAGATTCATGCAACACCAAATATACGATTGCCTTGTAAACACACGGACATGAATCAATCAATTTAACAAGTTAGTCCTTAAACAAGACAACAAATCAACTAAATTAACAAATTCATAATCAACAATGGCAAGATTGATTTCTAAAGCTAGTTCAGTCAACAATCAAACAATTACAACTAGCATTAACACATAATCAATAAGATAATGAGAGTTTAAAATTAAGAATTATGACATTGAATCAAAATGTGTTTCGTATATAACATAAACTCTTAGAATCAATCCATAATCATGACTACATTAGAGAATCAACTCAATTAAATAACTACAACATCATCCCTAATGTGAAAACACGATAAAATCATAAAAAAAAACTCCCTAAGTGATGATCCGATGCTCAAGCCATCACATCCTCACTCCGTGCTAAGCCTCCTAGTTGTCCATGTGGTGAAGAGAAGCTAAAACTCGACCCTAATCAGCAGCCACAACCATGGAGATGAGATGAGGGACCAAAATGATGAAGTTTAGATTTGGGGAAGGAGAGAAAAATGTGGAACGGGGGCTGCTCGTGAATGATAAGTGTTAGGGACCAAATCTCTAATGATTCTTGAGAGATTTTGCTCTGTCCAACTAGGGATGATCATGGGTAGGGTACCTTAATCCCCGTCCCCATACCCATCAGAAATTATCATCCCCATACCCGGACCCATACCCGTGCGGGTATGAATATTAATCCCCATACCCATACCCTATGGGTACCCCTATACCCAGACCCGGACCCATACCCGAAAAAATTCAAAAAATACTATTTTTTTAACATTATTTTATATATATATATTTAAAATAAAAAAATATAATTTTATATATATACATTAATACATGTATATAAATATAAATATAAATATAATTTTATTTTAAGTTTTCACTATATTATATATATAATTATTAATTGATAGTATATTATTGTAGCGGGTATGGTACGGGGTGGGTACCCCAATCCCCGTACCCGGACCCATTTTCGTAAATTTAAATGGGTAAATCCCCATACCCGGACCCGTATATTTTTACCCGAACCCATACCCAAACCCATCGGGTAAAATTTGCGGGTCCCCGTCGGGTATGGGTATTTTGATCATCCCTACTCCAACCTGCAATTGCAACATAAAAATGTGTAGTATCTCAAGTCTAAAATATCATCAGATACAAATCAACGATTTAACACGAGAAAACTACACATTTAGACTATAAAATGGCTAAGTTGCAATAATGAACCATTGACTCAAATTAACATATGTAGAGGTCAAAACCACTCTAATAAGCTTTGAAAATATTATAAAACACTACAAAAAGGTCTCTAAAAATCATGGTATAAATTGGATTGATCACCTAGTCTCTTAAAGCTACGGTATTATATGAGAAAATTGTGAAATTCAATTCAAAGCTCTTTTGATAGATTGGGACTATTCGATTCTTATATTTAAAAATATTTTCAAGAGATCAAAATTTTTTTAAAAGTTTGAAAATCAGTTTGAAATTAAAAAAAATAATATCATCAAATATATTTTAATTTTTTAACTTTTAAATATAAAAATATTATGAGTAAACTAATAATTTGGTCCTTGAAAGATCACTGAGTTGACAATTCAGTCCTTGAAAGTTTGAAATGTACAGTTTACTCCCTGAAAGATCAAAATAGTATAATTTTTAGTTCTTAAAAGATTAAAACAATGTGTTATTTAGTTTATAAAAAGGACTAATTAGTATATATTTTTTATCTTTCAAGGATTAAGCTATACATTTCAATCTTTCAAGAATTGAGTTGTCAGTTCGATAATCTTTCAAACTGTTAGTTTACTCAAAAATTATTTTTAAGAGGAAACCTACTATTTGGGCCCTCATTTTTCAGAGTTTCTACGATTTGGTCCCCCAATAATTACAAATGTCAACTCGTTAGTCTCTGTAGCCTCTCTCCGTTATGTCTGGCCGTTAAATGCACACGTGGCATATTAAATGCCACGTGTTAGTGCCATATGTGAAACTATCTGGTCCCTCAATTTTAAAACTCAATACTATTTGGTCGCTCAGTTTTAAAACTCAACTATTTGGTTCCTCTCTAGATTCTTTATTTAAAAATTCTCCCTTGTTTCAAGATTTATCTTTCATTCAGGTCCTTGATTAATAATAAATTGATCCAAAACAATAATTATCTTTGTCAAGCAAGTCCCGTTCAATACGAAATGCTTGTTCCAATTCCTAAATCGATGGCCGGACAAGACGACGAGTTATCGCACTGTGTGAGAGAAGGATGTGAGCAGATTCATGAGCTCAACATGCCATTAGTACCGAAAAGTGAGCTTAGCGTGCCATCGGTGCAAGAAAAAGGGGAGAAGTTGGAGTTACATATCAAATTGCAAGAAGTACAATATGCATGTGGAGTATGTGAGGGATCAACTCCCCACTAGCATCTCCCTCATGCACGCCACATGAAAATTGTACTTCTTGCAATTCCGTGAGGGATCAACTCTCCATTAGTATCGCCCTCACGCACATATCTTAAGTTTAAAATATCAAATACAAATGAATGATTTAACATGAAAAAACTACACGTTTAGACGATAAAATGGCAAAGTTGCAATAATGAACCATTGACTCAAATTAACATATGTAGAGGCTAAAACCACTCTAATAAGCTTTGAAAATAGGAAAAAGACCCTTTAGTGCCCCTAACGTTTGGGGTTAGTTTCTGTTATGCCCCTAACGTTTGTTTTGTGTCAGTTATACCCCCAATGTGCAACGTTGGTGTCAATTATACCCTAAAGTTTGAATCTGTTAATTATGTGGACGGAAAATGCTGACGTGTCAAATTTTTTTGCCTATGTGTCAATTTTTTTTTTCTGAATTGAACACGTGGCATATGACTGGATAAATAAAATATGGCCAAAGTCCCTCAGTTATGCTCAATGTTCCAAATTGGTCCCTTAGTTATTTTTTGTTCCATATTGGTCCCTCAGTTATTTTTCGTTTCATATTGGTCCCTTAGTTTTTCAAAACTTGGCACGAGCATTGGAAATGGAACGAGCATTTAGTGTAAAACGAGGACTTGTTTGACAAAGACAATTATTGTTTTGGACCAATTTGTAATTAATCAAGGATTTGAATGAAAGACAAATCTTGAGAGAAGGAAGAATTTTTAAATAAAGAATCTAGAGAAAGACCAAATAGTTGCGTTTTAAAATTGAGGCACCCAATAATATTATGTTTTAAAACTGAGGGACCAAGTAGTTGCACATGTGGCACTAACATATGGCATTTAACATGTCACATGTGCACTTAACGGCCAGATCATTGGTGTTACTAAGAGAGAGGATACATGGACTAACAAGTTGAGATTTATAATTATTAAGGGACCAAATAGTATATTTCAATAATGTACGGACTAAATCGTTGAAACTGTACAAAAAAATGAGGGATCAAATAAGTAAATTTCCTTTCTTTTTAAAGAATGGAATCGAGAAGTTTGTCCGGAGACTACCCAATCATTCCTGTTCAAGCACCGGTGGGTTGCCATCGTTGGGGCCTCTTTTTTTCTTTCCCAAATAATAAGCAAATAACAGAGACAGACCCATTTTATTGACAAAAAAGAAAAAAGAAGACAGATCTAGAATCGGGAACAAAAGCACCTTCACTCTCTTTTCTTCTCTCTCAGAAATCGAAAAACCATCAAACTGTTGAAATGTCGAGCGACAGCGACGACGAAGACGAGCTCCTCCAAATGGCTTTGAAGGAGCAATCTCAACGAGATGTGAGTTATGGTAAATCTTCGTCTTCCTCCAATTCGCGTAAGCCTGTTGCTAACTATGTTCAGCCTCCGTCGTCTCAGCCGAAGAAGCCTGCGTCTGTGGCGAATAGCAATGGCAGGAAGTCATCGCAGAGCAAGGGTGGAGGAAGTGGTGCCCGGAGAGTTGTTGATGACGATGATGATTCCGAAGTCGAGATGCTCAGCATATCAAGTGGCGATGAGGATTCCACTAAGGATCGAATTGTGGGGTCGAAAAAACGAGGAGGTGCAGAAAAAGCTGCTGGAGGTAGAGGAGGAGCCGAGGATGACGATAAGGCCTGGGATGGCGGGGAGCCTGGTTGCTGGAAGCATGTTGATGAGGCTGAGGTATGAGATGATTCGGGTTTGTATTGTATGTCTCTAGTTTGTGTATTTGTATTGTATGATTCAGATTAAATGGTTTTGAAATATTTTAATTGCGTTATGATTTTTAGCAGTGGGTTTTGGCATTCTTAATGAATTTTCTATCCTTTAAGTGTTGATTTAGGATATTGTTATGTTATCATCCTTCTTGTGAATTCGTATGTAAGTGTTGAATATGTCGTGACTAAATTGACGGATTTAAGTGTGTTTTGAGCTAATCAATATTGGAAGGACTATCAGTATCCATGATTTCTTTACTTTGCATTAGAAAATGATGGTGTTATTGTGCTGATATCATCAACTAACATTCTCTGTTACTGGTGCCTTGTAGAGTGATGTAAAAGTAGAAAAAATGTAAATATGGATTATGGTATTTTGTTTGTTACTGTGTTGATGTGGAGCGGAAGATTTTGGTACGAAATGATGAATTTCGGACCCAGTAGTCCTTCAAAATTTTTGTATTTGGTTTTACATTATGTGTTTATGTACGTGGGAGCTGCCAAAATGAAAGGGAATTAAGATTTTGAACTTATGAGAAGTAGGATTCAATGAAGTTCACTTTTTATCTGACTGTTGCATGTCTCTTTTCCTGTTTATGGATTCAATGAAGTTCACTTTTTTATTTTTTTTTCTTTTCAACTTCGTCATCTGATGCAAAAGAACAATTTAGTGGAGTTTTAGTCTGTTGCAAATTTTGGAACCTCCAAACTTTTGATTTCTGTTTTCTTAAAAGTAACCAAAATGTTGAGGTTTCTGGCCAGTCATTTATAGTAACTAGTAGTTTTCAACAATGGGAATGTGCTTGTAATCAAATTGACAACGTGCTACCCTTCAAGTGTTTTGGGTTTGAATTGCAGTGCTTCATTTTGAGGTAGCTTTCTCATGATCGCATTAGTTGGGGGATTTTTTGACTTCACTGTTAGTTGTTTGACTACTAATCAATTTATTGTTGAGTATGAAACTTTTAATGTTTTTCTTTTGTTGATGAATAAAATGTGTGGAACCTGGTTTACAGGTACTGGGATCTGATGAAAAATTTGCGGCCATCTATTTTGGTTATGCTGATATTTCTTTGTCCTTTTGCTTTTTAATCTGTGTATTTTCTTCACCATATAATTAGGGAATTGGGAGGGTAGTGGAAGAGAAGTAAATAAATGAAAATGAAAGAGGATGGACCGGTAGATTGAATAGTGACTTTCCAATAACAAATTGGCACCATATACTTGAGAGATTAACATCCAAGGACTTGCATGTGTAGCACCAGTCCTAGGATTAACATTCCAGCTATTTTGTTGAATACCATGTTTTCTCATGGTCACCCCATGCCACAAAGTAGTTTTTACTTTTTAGGGGAAATAAGCAAATAGCTACAGCCCATTAGAGAGATGTTTTCAGACACCTAATGGTTTTGATCAACCCCATTATCTTTCTTTGTGCATCTACTTATAGCATGGCTGACAAATGAAGAATGTGTCGGCACCTATTAGTAATAGCTTTGCAAACTTGCTGTTTTATCGTAATTCACTAGAGTTCTGGATACATATCAAGTGGAAACGAATTAAATTTATGGTAGTCTCTTTTTTCCTGCCCTATATGTAGACTGTTGTTTTTTTTACTTATTCCAAATTTTCAATAATTGTTTCTTTTCAGATTTTTTTTTTATAATTTTTTTTTAATACTTGTTATTAATATTTCTCTCTGTTTAATTTAATGTAGTTGGGCTTATTTGACAGCTTGCTCGTAGGGTTCGTGGAATGAGGGAATCAAGAACAGCACCGGTTGCACAAAAATTTGAGCGCAAGGTTTCAGCAATGGCTAGAAAAGGACTTAACAACTTACAGAACTTACAATCATTCCCTCGTGGCATGGAATGTGTTGATCCATTGGGATTGGGGTAAACTTTTTTTTTGATACTCATCTACAATTTACATGTACTATTCATGCTATTCCTCATTTTTTACTTGTATTATTTCCAGTTTCCATTAATTTCCATATTTCTTCAGTTTAAAGGGTGCAACCTTTATGCTTCATTGTTATTGACAGGATCATAGACAACCGAACCTTAAGGTTGATCACCGACAATCTAAATGATTCTCTAATGAATAGCAAAGATAATCTGGATGGCACGCTACGTGGTATTCTTTCTATTGTTACATATTATGAAGCAATTTAGTTTGTTGAAATTAGTTTCTTTACAATGTCTCCTTTTCTATGCATATAAAAATATTTACAAATCATGTATTTTGCAATTTGAGGTTTGGACATGTATAAAGAAGGCCGTTAGAGACTCCTGTACATAGAGTTGACTAGATGGATGATAGCCCAATATCTAGAGGCAGGGGAAGGCCAAAGAAAATAATAGGAGAAACTATTAGGAAGCATTTAATTATTAATAACATAACTATTGAAATGTGTAAATAGAGAACACGTTGGCGCCGATTGATTCATGTCGCCAACCCCATCTAGTGGGAAAAGACTTTGATTATTGTTGTTGTTGTTGTTGTTGCATATCTGCTGCAACTTGTGACGAGAAGGAATCAAGTGTAGAGCCACTCACAGACACTAACAATTAAGCAAGGACAAATTAAGCATTCTTTTGCATTTCTTATTTCGGAATCTTTGTGCTTCACTATTAGTTGAGTAAAGGTGCTGTTGTAGTGTGTAAATTGAATAGTAAATGCAAGCAGTAATACTCGGATCTAATGACAATGTGATAGAAATTGTAAATGGGTGTTTTGGTTTGTAAAACAATTTAGAGATTTGATAGATCAGAGTAGAAATTAAAGAAGAGGGAGCCAAGGAAAACCTAGCTTTACCACTATGGTTTAGGTATTATACGTCTTGGTGGCTAGGGTTTTAAATTTTTTTTTATTTTATTTTATTAGATGAAAACAGAATATATAGATTTGAAATTAATAAATTACAAGAAGGTTACCAGAATAGAGGACAAGAGATCCTCTGTAATAAAAGACAAAATGGAAAAAAGAAAAAAACTAACTGAATATAGCCTTCCAATTCCTTTAGAGATCCATAAGGGGAACTACTCTAAAGAAACAATTGCAAGAAATTGCCAAAGGAGACACAGAGACTTTCTTGTTCCAAAGAAATTGACAAAGAAAATTGTCATTTAGTTCAGGTCCTCTCCAACGATTAAGTATTGGGAGGCATTAGAACAAATTCTTCGTTACTTGAAGGGTGCCCTTGGATGTGGTTTGTTTTATGAAAATAAGAGGCATACTAATATTGAGTGCGGCTTTAATGCAAGCTGGGTTGGACCCATGATAGATAGGAGATCTACATTAGATTATTGTGTGTTTGTGTGAGGAAACTTATTTACGTGGAAAAGTAAGAAGCATTGTTCTCTTGCAAAGTCTGAGTAGAGGACTATAGCCCAAACATGTGAAGTTGTATGGGTGTATCAACTTTTTTGAGAAGTTGGTCTAAGGACTTCCCAGCCTTCTTGTAAGGGTATACAGGATAATTAAGAAAGACAACAAAGATAGAGAAACTCACAGAGAGAGAGAGAGACTTGAGGGGAATAACTTCTATCTATTATTCCACCAATTTAGACTTGCAAAATCTGTTAATGCTGAGTAGCATTAGTGCTGGTATTTATTGACATACCATGCACAGCTATTAATAACTAAATCAGTTACAAAAGCATTGAATGGAGCAACAGTGGAATATATTTGTAACAAGTTGGGTATTATTAATATCCATGTTCTAATTTGATGGGTATTGTTAAGATAAAGATAGTTTTATTAAGATTTAAGTTTGAATATTTGTTTTATATTTAGATTAGGATTTGATATTTAGTTTAGATTTATTATTTAGATTTTAAATCTCAAGATATGGGTAATAAGTTACACCTTATACTATACATATATATACATGAACTATGAATTTAAGAATATTATCTCTACACCTTGAATAAATATTATAGCTGATTGGGTCTAGGGGAGAGAATAATAATTCAACTTGTACCCAGTTATAAAAAGTTGGAGCATTGTCGATTTGGTTGTGGGAGATGCTGCGACATCTCCCTGGTTGTCATCTTTTTCTCATCTTGGACCAGATTATGTTAATTTTATTTGGTTATATGTTCAGGCCCCTTGGTGGGCTCTCATACCATGTACAATAACCGAAGAATTGTTTAGTTCTTTGGTATTTCAGAAGGATAATTATCTTTGAATTAGAGACCATCACAATAGGTTAGCCACTATAAAGTATAAACTCTTTGTAGAAAACAGACAAGTCTATCTAATCAAATCCCAAAAATGTAAGATCCAATACCAAAAAGGGTAAATTAAGATAAACCGCCACATAACATTTAAAAACATAAAACTAAACTTGACTTAGTTGCTAGCTTAATACTGTCCTACATTTTATTTCTATATTCTGCCATGTTGGATTTTATCCTCTTCAACTTTTCATAATGATGCACTTTTTCATCATTTTCCCATTGGAGCACATCTCTCCAAAATCATCAAATCTTGGTGGACTTCTCAGAAAAGAGCCACTTCTTCTTCTGTCTCTTCTTGAGCAAAATTTACTTGCTCTTCCTTTTCCTTTTTTATTCTGCAATTTTTCTAAAAATGTCCAAATCTTTTGCAATTGTAGCATTGAGTTTTTCCTTTGTACCAACAATTTTCTTCTTCATGACCAGGCTTTTTGCAGTGGTTGTACTTAGGAATATTGCCTTTTTCTTTTGTAGCTTTAGCAAAAAGAAGTCTTTCATCTACTTGGTGAGTTTTGTCTCTTCTCGTAGCCCTCCTTTACTCTTCTGCCTACAATGCGTTAATTAACTCATAATGTTAATTCATCAATATCTCTTGAATTTTCAAGAGACAATTTTTGCCTCAAACTTTTTAGGCAAACTTATGAGTATCTTTTCAACAACTCTGCCCTCTAGATTCTAGAAGATCCTCCCCAAGTAGCCGTATTTTGTTCACCAGTGTCATCAAATGATCACAATATTGTTGGATACTTTCCTTTCCATTTATCTTTAGAGTTGCAAAATCCCTTTTGAGATTTAGGGCTTGCATTTTCCTCATTCTTTCATTGCCTTGATATAATTCCTTGAGCGTATCCCAAGCTCTTTTAGCTATTTCACAAGTCATAATTCTTGTGAAAACGGTTTATGAGGCTGCTGAAAAAATTATAGATAGTGCTCTTCGAGCTTTTGCTTCTTCTTCTTCACGAGCTCTTATTTGAGTGAGTGTTGGATTGTTTCCCAAGGCTGGTAATTCTCTTTCACCTTCAACCCATTGCCACAAGCCAAGACCTTTTAAGTGAGCTTTCATCTTGACTACCCATATTTGATAGTTTTCACCATTGAAACTTGGAGGTGGTATGGTAGCTAAATTGCAAGCCATCATTTGCGCTCAATCTCGCAGTCTCGCAAACTCTCAAAAACCTAAGGCTACCTCTGATACCATTGTTAGTTTTTTATAAAAAGGGAGAACTCATAAAAACTTGAAATTGCATTGAAAGCTCCTAAAAGTACATACAAAGCAAATTACTTTTATAAAGAAAATACACAATAAAATAAAACAGAAATAAAATAAAATGAAATACATGATGCATCCGCACTACAATCCACTACTCCTAAAATTATGCATCACTAGCCTACCCAATAACTAAGTCCAATAAAAATTGAGATATGAATCTGGACGTGCAACGGAATACAGGGCCTCCAACGGGAAGATATATACAATGGACTCATGCTTGCTACCTGCTCTACTCCATGACTTGGTCAAACATGCTAATAAATTAATATTATCTAACACATCTTAGTCCCATTGTGTTTTCTTCAAATTCTGCCGCACCTTGGTGGATGACATTGACAACGCTGACAATAACAAGGGGAAACTATATTGCTCCATGTTAGCCTATTTTTAAGCAACCTAAATAAGAAATTGCGGTCCTACTAATATACTAGGCATGGACTAAATTTCTTGGGCCCAAAATTCCAAATGATAATTATGTCATTACTCCATAATAAATTAAGCAAATTTATAAAATGTTCTATGGATTCGGTGGAGTGATCATATTTCATGTTTGTTCCATTGTCTCTTGATGATCAATGGACAATGATTTGTTTTCAGGTTCTTTATGATGTTCGACTTTAGGGCTATTTCAGGAGTGTTGTATGAATATGCCGTGGGACTTGGCTACATTGTTGCAAGTCTTTTTTCTAACTTTCTACTCCCACTTTGTTGCGTTCTCATTCTCTAATGTTGTCTTTTTGTCCTTTCTATTTGTCTCTCTTCTCAATAAAATTTAAGCTAGAATGCAAGAAACCTGTGAACTATAGGTTTGTGCAAAAATTCTCTTGTACTTCTAACTTTGACTAATAACCTTGTGTCTGGTTGGAGTGGAATGCAAGAGTCTTTACCAATAAACACCTCCCACCTCACCTTCTTTGGCATATAATTACTTTCTTGACTTCATTATGAGTTTCTTCTAACAGTTTGTTTAGAAGTTTTCCATTATAGTTCTCCAAACAGATTGATAGGCATCATCAATGTAGCTTCTTGTTTTTTCTTTCTCATGTTGTTTTGTTTTTGGAGGGGACAACTAGTCCTCCTTGTATTCCTTTGTATCTTTGTAATTTCTAATAAATTTCTATTCCGAAGAAAATGTTTATCATGAGCAGATAATTTTTTCTAGATCAAGAAATATTTCTCGATCAGGATGCAAGTAACCCTATGTACTCTTAACTCAGTTTGATGACCCCCTTGAGTTGACAATGACATTTCGACAATCTTTATCTTTTTGGATCGAAAGTTAATGGATGAAGTTTTTTTACACTTGATAAATAATTCCGGGGATCTGTTTTTAAGTTAGTAAGTGTACGTAGGTTGTATGCACAAAGACTATAGTTTCGGGAGTTCTTTGCATTTCAGTCTAAAGTATCTTACTTATCCCGCACAAAAATTAGGAGACAGATGTCAGTTTTGATTTTATATTTCTTAATGAAGGGTTTTTTGTTCTTCTGATGAGATAAGGGGTTAACTAGTTGTTTAGATTGGCTGGAAAACTTGATCCATTCTTCATGTGGTTGATTGCTGCTTTGCTGCTACTGTACAGAGAAATTGCTGTACTTTTCGGAGAATTTTGATGCAAAGCTGTTTTTATCGCGTATACACCAAGATACAAGTTGTGCTGATCTGGAGGCTGGTGCTCTTGCTCTGAAAACTGATTTCAAAAGTCGTACCCAACAGAGAAAGCAGCTTGTTAAGGACAACTTTGACTGTTTTGTCTCATGCAAAACTACAATTGATGGTAAGGACTTGGTCCTTTCGTAGTATTTCATTTCTAATTTCAACTTAAAGAACGAGCTATTATTCTTAAATTAGGTGGAAGTAATGTTGTCATGTTCAATTTCTTTCTCTCGGTCCACAGACGTCCATCTTTATGTTTAAAATGCAAATTTTGCTAGGAGTATTCCTTTTTTTATTTTTTTTTTATTTTTTTAATGTGAAGCTTGTTACCTACATTCGTAGATATCGAGTCAAAATTAAAACGGATTGAGGACGATCCAGAAGGATCTGGAACTGCCCATTTGTTTAAAATTATCGAAGGAGTCAGTTCGCAGGCTAATCGTGCTTTTCAGTCTTTATTTGAGAGACAGGTTTGTGGTTTATAAATTCTAGATTGCCTTGCTGCCGATATTCTAGATTTTACAGTACTTTGTTGAATTTTTGTAGGCTCAAGCGGAAAAGATTAGGACTGTCCAAGGAATGCTACAGAGGTTTCGAACACTTTTTAACTTGCCAAGTACAATCCGTGGTAGCATTAGCAAGGGAGAGTATGATTTGGCAGTTAGGGAGTACAAGAAGGCCAAGTCAATTGCGCTGCCATCTCATGTATAAAATTACTATCTTCTATTGTTTTGTTTAGGCCTCTCTCTGTCAAGCATTGATTATAGTGGTCTTGTACATGTCACATTTTTAGTGTAAATGAAAGTATTTTTGGCCAATGATTTAGAGTACGACACTGGTTTTGACCTTGCCAAGGTAGTCGTCATGATTTAGTGGTTTTGATCTTGGTTGAAACTGTTTTCTATCCAAAATAGAAATTATATTAAATTTATGACAATGATATAAGAATATAGCATTTATATGTATTAAAAAGTTTAAAAAGTATAAATAAATGTATATTAACATAAAATTATTTATATAAAATTTATCAAGCATTGTTTTTATTATTTGTGCTCTAAATTATTTGTTAAAAAATAGTTGAAGATGTAAAAGTTCTTTTTACTATTTTTGAATTGCTTACTTACATATTAGTAGTAAAGCTTATTTATTTTTGTTATTTGTATTAAGTTTATTTTGATAAATTAGTATATAAGAAAAAGGGAAATGTGTTTTATATTGGATTTGAAACTTAGATAACATAGTGCTTTGTCACAATGACCACACCTTTCGTGGATGTACCAAGTACAAATTTCTTAGTAGGCAGTATTTCACTAAACCTCTTGAATTGAAAATATGGTTGATGTGGCAGCTTCACAAACTGCTGCTGCTTGCAATTTCGAAATGGTGTAGTTGGTGAACAGACTGGTTTAGGTCAAAACCAGCCATTGCATTTTTTTTGAAGTGTAGTGGTTCTACAATAACAGTTGTACTGGACCATGGATTGTGCCATTGTGGTTCTTGGTCCTTTTGGTTGAACCGTCCATTCCAACATGAAGATTACTTTTTTACTTATTTTTTTTCAGTTTTTTCCATGAGGGAATGTCAAATTAAATGTTTATAGATATGTAGCATGGTTAACATATGTTGTAAATGTTTTCAGACCAATAGTAAATCATGAAGAAGAACAAAGTAATTATTTTTTCGTTGGTATTTAGTTCACAAATCTGTTCCTACTTCTATTGAAAATTAAAATTTTTCTTTTCTTTACAAGATGAAAGGTGTGTTTGCTGATATTTGTTGTTTATTTAATTGTTTGCTTTGTCATGCTCTTGATGGAGTTGTTTTGTTTATGTGATTCAGATTCAGGTGGGGATCCTAAAACGTGTTCTTGAAGAAGTGGAAAAAGTAATGAGTGAATTCAAATCCACTCTTTACAAGTCTATGGAAGATCCGCAAATAGATATAACAAATGTAAGTTAGCTGGCTTAAATTACTTCAAATTAGCATTGACCGGTAGATGAGGTTGCATTTCAAAGTTGACCTAGTAAATATGGAAGGCAACAGCTATATACAGCCTGCATAAATAAATAAGATATGTACAAAATAAAATAAGTTATAGTCTTCTCACTGGGTTGTATCTCTTGTTTTACTTTATTGTTGCTCAGAGATTTTTAAATGAAGCCTCTTTGACAAAAATGAAAAGAGATTGGGTGGCACTGTTAATTTGCTTAAGTTCTAGTTTCTTTTCATTTTTCTTTTCTTCTCTGTTAGTGGAGTATCTTATCTTCCTTTCATCTAAGTTCCTCTCTAATAAAGACTCTTTTGCCAAAAGTAATATGCATCTCTTCTGAATGTTTACAATCATTTCCGGCTTATATCTTAATACAAAATGGGATATATTTCATTGGTTATTTCGGGCTGTGCAACAGTATAACCTCAAATTTCTAAGCTAGTCCTGAGAGGATATGGAAGATTAAAAATTACGGAGGCTGCTTGCTGCTGTGATATTGTAGACACCAAAAAAGTGAGGTCTATGGGTCCAATGACTGCCTTTACTGATCATTATGAACCATTACATTGGTCTTCAGCTTCTAACAGACTTCCGTGGGACCCACTTTGCAATTTAAGTTTTACTGGACATTTTCATTATTCATAGTTAGTTTTACTTTAACCTACAAAAGACTTCCATGGGACCCACTTTGCAATTTTAGCTGGATGAAATATGTCATTAAACTTGTTCTTTCTGTGCTTTTTTATACTTGGTAGTATGTATGAAGATGTAGACCGCGTTTTATTCTGTACTTCACAAATTGCTTGTGATTTGTTGCTTTATGGGTTGTTATCGACATACTAGAAGAGAATTTGGTTTTCTAGAGCATGTAGATCATCAAAATTGATCTTATGCCTATTAATTTTTATTTCCATGTTGCACATGCATAAGCAAAACCCCAGTTATTGGCATAGCAAAGAGAACCCATGAGCTGGTGATAGCAATTTTACTATGTTAATGATTTGGCGATTAAAGTTAGAGATGGTTTGTGTTTATGTTTTTCTTGTATTTTGTTTCATATAATTTAGTGGATACTCTAATGCTATTTTCTTCATTATGTAGCTGGAGAATACTGTTAGGTTACTGATGGAACTAGAACCTGACTCAGATCCAGTATGGCATTATTTGAATATACAGGTTAGAGGAGTTTGGAATATTTTCTTTCATTTTGGTGATTATATATTTATATCTACTGCTACTGTTTTTAATTTTATTTTGAACATTAATAAATGACAGCTAACGATACAAATATGATAGTTGCAAGAATGGTCCTGCTGGTAATATTGTTGTAGATATGTATTGAAGAATTTTTTTCTCTGTTGATAAAAAAAGCAAGTTTATTGGTTAGTGAAGAGTGCAATAAAATATCATAGACAAGAGATCCTCCTCAATGAAAAGAAAAGAGACAAAACTCAAAAGAAATAAACATATGCTTTTATCTTGCGTGAGCTTCGCACTTTCTTTGAATATGTTAGTTTTCAATCCCTCATTTTCCTACCTCTTCATAAATTCCAAATACCCCAAATTAGAGTATTTTGGAGGAGATGTTGCTTCCCAAACAAAGGGAAGAGGTAATGAGACTTAATCTTCCCCTCCAATCTCGCCCCTCCCAGCCCCTCTCAATTATCAAACATTATCAAACATACCCTAAAAGTAATCCTTTCCCAAAGGTATGAAGGAGGAAACTTTGACCAAAAACTATTGCATTCCTTTGTAACAAATACACTAGAATCCTATAAAAACAGCAGAGTGCTATAGCACCTTCTGCTCCTTTCTGTGCCCAAATCCTTTAAACTTAGTTGCTAAAACCATTTGAAGAGTGCCATGTCTCATTGAACACATACTGAAGAGTTCTATTTTAGTGGTTCTTATATCCCCTATCAACATAATGTAAAGTCACCCCTTTTTTATGGAATGTACATAATTTAGGAAGTGATTGGTTGATGTCAATTAGGGATTAATTAGTGCATAATCTTAAGGATAAGATAAGCATGATTATAGGGATTAAATAGCAAGATTATAGGGGTTAGCTTGCCTAATATAGAACCTGATCATGTATATAAATTGGTACTCTCTTCTTTGGAAATACACAAGTATCATTTTCCCAATCTTTTACATGGTATCAAAGCATCTCTAGATCATATTGGGGGAAATGGGCTACTTTGCAGCTATTGCACTTTTGGAGGTCTACAATTAGGGTTAGATGTGTGTGACATCATCCATAGGAACTGAGGGTGCTGATTGGTCATTTCTCAAAGTTTGATGATCATCGGTGGTGCGTGTGTTTCTTGCTTGACTTTTGTTTTTCTGAGTTCACATTATGGACGGGTCATGGGTCAATCTTTTGGCCACATTTTTAGTAACACCGTGTCATTTCCAACTAACTTAGAGATTGAGCTAGTTCTGCCCTGTCATTTCTAGCAATATTTTGATGATCTTCCATTTTCATTGGAGGATGAGGATAGTAAACTTTTAGTTGTAGAAGTGGATTAATAGGTGGGGAGATTTCAATGACTACTGATATCTTGTATCTTGAAAATTGAGCATATTCATCTGTAGAGACAAAAATAGTCTTGTTAGATGCAGGACTAGTAGAGGCAACTTGGGCTGACAGGGACTTCAAATGCTTTCACTAGAGTTTTTGTGGTTGTTCGTGTTATGCCCCTACATGTGGCAATAATAGCACCCTCGTGATTCATGGCTATGACCCTTGTTATAAGATTAGACAAACTCATGAGCCTGGGATTGTGTATTTTTACTCCCTCGAGTCTCAGAAGTCTCCGTTCTCTTTTGTGCCTGAGCTTGTGCTCCGTTTTAGAGTCTCACAGATCTCAGGTCTCTTTTTCGCCTGGACTTGTACTCTTTTTTCAAGTCTCAGAGGTCTCAGGTCTCTTTTTCGCTTGAGCTTGTACTCCATTTTTGAGTCTCAAGGTCTTAGGTCTCTTTTTCTCCTAAACTTGTACTCTTTTTGAACCTTAGAGGCCCAATCTTTTTTTCATCAATTAAGGACAGATTAGAGTAGGAGTTGTCAATGAATGACAAAGCTTTGTCGATGAAGGGCAAGCTAACAAAGTCAATGGGAATCGGCGATTAAGGCCTAAATCTCCGAGTTGAGCAAGAAAGACATAAATTTCTCTAACACAATCCCAAAAACTATAAGTTAACAAGCAAAAACGAGAGCCATCTGCCAACTAAACTAAACACTACACAAACGCAGCAAAATAGTATCTTCAACAAAGAGGGTTCACTAACCGTAGCCAATACCTTTGGATGATAGTTGAGAGTTGTCGAAAATAGGTAGTCGACGGCAGCAGAAGCGACCGTGGGTAACACTTTCATGCTCGAGGCTTCACATGTTGGCATGTGAAGAATGTGTGAAAATCTTCAATCGGCACGTGAGACACACATGTGTTCCTGAGCGACGTTAGACTTCGAGGAACCGCCGATTTGGACCTCCTCTTTCTTCCTCCACCAGCTGTGACACAAATGACCACTCTTGAAAGTGGACTAATTAAACCCTCAAACGTGCTCACTGAGAACAATGCAAAATTTACTAAACAAAATGAAAAAGAGAATCCTAAGAACACTCCTCACAATCACAATGAATCTCAGAAAAGTGTCTAGGGTGAATTATAAAGTTGATGAGTCAACCTGGCTCTGATACTATGTTGAAGAATTGGATAGCAAAATTTTTATTATGATTCACTCTGAACAAAAAGTTTTTACAACGACTTAAATAAAAGAAAAATATTCCTAGTCAAGTTTGGAATCCTAAACCTACTTGAAAAAAGATAATAACTAAAGAAATCTAATCTAATCTAATCCTATTTGATAAAGATAATGATAATAACATAAATAACATTCTAATCCTAAAAGATAGTAATAAAATAAGAAATAAGATAGTTCTTAATAATCCTAGGTTGCTCAACAATTCCCTTATTTATGGCCACAATTACCATTATTGGATGCTTCTCCTGTTCTATTACCATTGCTATTCAGATTACCACTGTGATGGTTCTGCTCACTATGACTGACAAGAGCACTGGCATTACTAGCTTGCTGTGAGTACGAAGTACTCAGCATAATGACCTTAAGAGAAGTAATTTCAGCATAATAACCTCAAATTTTGGACGAAGATCAGAGAGCCAACTCAACCGCCATCTTTTCTGTGTCCCACCCATCTGAACCTTAATATTAGTTCTGAACAGAAAAGAAAATTAAGTTTTTCATAAGCACTTTCAAAATCTAAGAAATTGCCACACGCTAGTTAATATGCCCACCCGACCAGCTTGACTGAACCCGCCCGATGCTCACCCCTACCCATTAGCTCTTTAACAAACCGGCAATGGTAAATAAAACCCATTACCCCAAGACTGATGGAGTTTCGGATTTGTAAGAGTAATCTGTAATCATCTCAAAGCCATGCCTGTTTCTTACTATCTTGAGAAGGTTCTTGGATATGATGATCATCCTTCTCTATTCTATTAAATAAATACGAATAGTTTTACCCCATTTTGAATAATTAGAATCAGCAAGCCTGTGCTCTGTGATCTTTGTAACGACATGGACCACATTGGTACCACCATATTCTTGTTTTCCACCATGCATAAAAGTAGCTGAAAAGAACAAAAACTAGAGGAAGTTCCACAATAATTAGATCACTGATGACCCAATCCCAAAATCGCCTGAGAGCAATTAGGTGATATCTTCACAAAATCCATGGATGCTCCAACCTGATAGAGGGTGTTTTATGAATTGTCTATGCTCCAACCTGATAGAGGGTGTTTTATGAATTGTCCATAATTGATGTAATTTATGGAATTGACTGGTGTTTCTACCTTCTCTTGTGAATTCTACAGAAGAAAATTGCAGGGAATTTTGAAGAAATCAGAAGATTAAAGAAATAATTGGCTGAAAAATTTTGAAATGAAAGACTCGGGAGACCTAAAATACTTCCTTGGAGTGGTTGTTGCACGTTCCAAGAGGGTATAGCCATCTCCCAGCAGAAATACATTCTGGATTTGCTTAAAGAGACTAGATGTTGGGATGTGAAACTGCTGAAGCTCCATTGGAGCCCAACTAAAGTGTAGGTTTACTCAAAAAAAGCCCACCTGTAGATGTAGGAAGCTTTCAAAGCCTCGTGAGGAAATTAATTTTCTTATCCCATACTCAGCCTGACAGTAGCTTCCCTCTTAGTGTAATCAGCTAATAGATGAGTAATCCTAACAAAGAGAACTTTGATATCTTAGGAAGTCTCCTGGAAAGGAATTTTCTTCAAAAGGAATCATGAAAGAGGAGTAGAAATGTAATCAGATGCTTATTGGGCAGGATCAATATGTGATCTAAGATCTACTACTGGATATTGCACACTAGTTTGGGGGAATTTAGTGACATGGAAAAGAAATAAACAATTGGTTGTTGCAAGAAGTAGTTTTGTGGCTGAACTTAGGTCCTTCTCACCAGGAAATTTTGAGGGATCATGGCTGAGGCAATTATTTCAGGTACTTGAGGTTCACGTGGATCATCTAACAGAACTTAATGAAATAGCCTTGAAGCTATTAGCATTGCAAAATATCTGGTTTATTGTGGCCACACCAAGCATTTTGAAATTAACATTTCACAAAAGAGAAGGTAGGCGTTGGATTTATTACTAAATGTTACACCCCTACTTGGTGGCAAGCAGCTGATATTCTAACAAAAGCTTAGTCCAAATTTGTTGAACTAGTTGGCAGCTTGGAATAATCAATATATAATATTCCACAGTTTGAGGGGTAATGTTGGTAAATCAGAAGCTGCTAAATTTTAGAATAAGCTGAATAAGATTTGAATTTTGAATAAGTTGTTAGTTATCTTTACTCTTTCATTTAGTTTATCCTTTTTTTCTGTAATTTATTTTTTAGGGTAAATTACACTTTGGTATCTTGTGGTTTGGTCATATTTCACTTTGGTACCTTGTGGTTTAAAAAGTGACACTTTGGTACTTTGAGCTTTAATTTCGTTAGAAAATTAACGGAAATTGAAATTTTTGGAGCTATTTTGTAATTTTAACCATAACAAATTTTGTAAAAATTACATATTGACCTCTAATATTTTCAGAAAATGACAAACAGGTCTCTAGATAATATTATCTTGGGCCTAAAATGAAAACTAAAAAAATTTTGGGACTGTTTTGCAATTCTTTCTTCTGTCCTATATTTTTCAAATATTATGTTTTGACCCCAATTTTTTTATTATTTTCATATTAGTCCCTAGATAATATGGATCCAGGGACTTGTTTGTAATTTTTTGAAAATATTGGGGGTCAATATGTAAGTTTTTGCAAAATTTGTTATGGTTAAAATTACAAAATAGCCCCAAAAATTCCAATTTTCGTTAATTTTCTAACGGAATTAAAGCTCAGGGTACCAAAGTTTTAACAGAGAATACCACAGGGTATCAAAGTATCACTTTTTAAACGACAGGGTGCCAAAGTGAAATATGACCAAACCACAGTGTACCAAAGTGTAATTTACCATGTTTTTTATTTGTAATCCTTGTCATTATCCAATATGATAAGTAGCATTTTATAGGTAAAGTTCCTAGTGTACAAGAACTTAGTATATTAGTGTGGTATTGTACTGAAATTCTATTGTCAAACATGTTACCATGGTTCCTATTTAAATAGGCCTATGTTATTCATATAAAGTATGGACTAGAAGATAGTGTTCTGATTTTTCTACAAGATTGACGCGAATTATGGGTTAGATTAGTGAACAATCTTTGGCATTAGATAAGCATGACTCGAGAGATTAGATACTACAATTAGTGGGATTGCTTTGCTTGATATAGAACCTTGTCATATATATATATATATATATATATATCTTTACTTATACCTTCTTATGTGGAAATAGATAAGGAAAATCATTTTCCCTATCTTCAGCTTAAAATATTTTGATCTAATTTAGTTAGAATTTAAGGCCAAATTGTTGAATCCGTTTGACTTTTATTTTCATTGGCAGAATCAAAGAATTCGTGGTTTGCTTGAGAAATGTACATTAGATCATGAAGACAGAATGGAGAGTTTGCATAATGAGTTGCGAGAAAGAGCTCTTTCTGATGCCCGGTGGAGGCAAATTCAAGAAGAATTAAATGAGCCTGTATGTACAATATAAGTTGCTTGTCTTATATATTTTACAGGCTAGGTGCTAAACTTGGAGTTATTTTTTTTCATTATTTTTTTAATACTTTTTATGACCATTGTCAGTCAGATATTAACAGTCCTAGTCTTGGTAATACCAATCTTTCGGTCCAATCGCATCCGGTAGATTTAACTGGCGAGGAAGCTGATGCATTTAGAGGAAGGTATATCCGCAGATTAACTGCTGTGATCATCCATCACATACCAGCGTTCTGGAAGGTCGCTCTTTCTGTCTTCAGTGGAAAATTTGCAAAGGTATTATTAACATTTCATTTCATTCTAAGCATATATTTGTGAATTATGTATAATTTGATTTTTATTTTAGATAAAGGTGTGGCTGGATTTGTATTTGTTAAGAATCAGATTTGATTATGTAAATCTATCTGCATTAAAGTGTTGACCCTGAGATTAGCCTAAATATTAGAGATTTGAGAATCAATTATATTAATTGTATTTCCTAGAATAGACTATGTTCTCTTGTATAAATACCCTATGATATTCAGAAATAAAAAACAATCAAGAAAAGTGTTTCTCACATCCTACTCTCTCATTCTATATTTTTATATTTTACTAAAAATCAACATGGTATCAGAGCGTGGATGTTTTGAGACATTGCAATTCTTGGATGTTTTGAGATCACCATTTAAGGTGACATTTTGAGACAACACTGACAGAAGATTTGGTGGATGTCTCCTTTAAATCCAATGGATGTTGCCACTCTTTTGGACCTTAGAGATCACACTACATGGTCACTATTTGAGATATCACTGATAGGGGGAGTCTCAGAGAAGTTTGTTTAAGGGTGTTTTTATTAGTTTGTTTTGTGTTGTTATGATGTATGGGTTTTTATGTTTTAGAATACCTTTGTAGCAAGTTGGGCATGATTAAAATCTATGCTCCAACTTGAGGGGGGAGTGTTAAGAATCAGATTTGATTATGTAAATCAATCTGCATTAAAGTGTTGACCCTGAGATTAGCCTAAATATTAGAGATTTGAGAATCAATTATATTAATTGTATTTCCTAGAATAGACTATGTTCTCTTGTATAAATACCCTATGACATTCAGAAATAAAAAACAATCAAGAAAAGTGTTTCTCACATCCTACTCTCTCATTCTATATTTTTATATTTTACTAAAAATCAACAGTATTTATCATTAACTAGACGTTTAATTTGTAACAATATTTTCATGTCATATTTCAATCATTTTATTGCTTGTCATAGATAATTATGTGTATCATATTTTTTATGAATAATTTTTCTTTACCAGTCTTCCCAAGTTCCTTCTGAATCAACTACCAATAGTTCAGTAAATAAAACTGAAGAAAAAGTGGGAGATATGAAATACTCAAGTCATTCTCTTGATGAAGTTGCTGCAATGATATGCAGTACAATATCACTGTATGGTGTCAAGGTAATTGTGCTTTCTTGAACATTTTGTTCCCCTTTAAACAACAGGCAATCTGCTATTACTGGGCTGATTTTATTTATTTATTTCATATTTTGTTGTTGGTTTTGATCTTTTGATTGAATCTCATGTTCTTTTTGTTTCCCTTTAAAACATGGCCTGAAAAAGTATTTTTTTTCCCACCTTCAACAATTGGTTTTAGTCTTTTTGATTGGATATCGTGTTGTTTTTGTTCTCTTATAAAAATATTTGTCCAACCTTCCATTCTTTGAGTTGTAGGCTAGTTATGTGCGAAGAGTTATTCCTGGTAATAAGAAGGTAACAAAACTATGTGATATCGCATGGTTTATTGGAGTCATAAGTCATTGTATAGTATAGGTTGGAGAGGAATTCTTGTATCTTGAAGGGCATATTTTTCGTCTTTACATATGTTATGGGATAGAATTTGTCTGTATGGCAGCTGCTCTTTGGTGCTTGACTTAGTTTTTTCTAGAGATTTATCCATTTTTTTATGCAAACAGATTGGACACCTCTTCAATAATACCTTCTAAAGACTCAACATTACACAACAAAATGTCTCAACTTTATTCTCATTCACTGCAACTCCTAAATGAGACCAATCAAGTCTCTTAAGGAAATACCTCTTAGTAACTTGATCAGTTTGGAGGAGCCTTTGACTTTAAAAACATTTTTCTTAGTATGCTTTTGGAGGATGCCTTGTTCTCTTTTGTATATCTAATCTTTAATATGTATATTTGAAAAAACAGTACTTTTTATTTAATAGGCTTTCAAATGGGATGGTAACCCTATTTTTGGATATGGATTGTTATTGTTGTCCTTGGACCTTGGACTGTGGTATGGATCAATGGATCATCTTTTCTCTGTTCCTATTCTTTAAAGCTGGTTAAGTTATCTCTCAGTGGTAGATATCGTTAGTCTCTTGAATTTACTTTACATAACTAGTCTATCTGGTCTTGTGGGTTCATTACATAGCTTTCTTTGTTTTCAAAGTTTATCTGGTATGACATTGGTGCAGGTTACTAACATTTTTGGTGATCTCGAAGAGTCAAACATCATGCGGTCATACATGAACGATGCCATAGAAGATATTTCTAAGGCATGCCTAGCCTTTGAAGTGAAGGAAGCTGCTCCTCAGATTGCTGGTATCAATTCTCTGAATATGAAAATTCCACTCCTGTCACGAATATGAGTAACTCCATTTCTTTTTATTTCAGTGGCTGCTCTCCGAGGACTCCATTTTGAGATAATAAGGATATACATTCTAAGGCTTTGCTCTTGGATGCGAGCATTGGCTGAACAGATTTCAAAAGATGAGACTTGGGTTACTGTATCAATTCTTGAAAGGAACAAATCCCCATATGCAATCTCATACTTGCCTCTAGCATTTCGTTCAGTTGTGGCTTCGGCGATGGATCAAATCAATTTGTAAGTCTAAATATCAGTTCTTAGGACTCGTCAACGGTTTTTTGAATGAAAAATTTTCGATTTTCTCCTTAATTATTCTGTCTCTTAGTTTTGAGACTTCTCATATGACTATGAATGTTTGGGTGTTCGATAAAAGAATTCGGAGATACTTTCATACAGAATCGACAGTTAGAAAAGTCAATGTCGATTGTGAGAGCTGTTAGGTAGCAAGATTGTGTTAGAACCTAGGAAGAAAGGAGGGAGATAGAATCAAGATGGAGGATCTCCATTCTTGAGAGGGAGAGAAAGAGAGAATCAGATAGGGAGAGAGACAGTCTCTGAAATTATCATATATCATTCACATTATATCATCAACTTAAAATACACATATATATAGACTTCCTAATAACTACCCTCTAATACTACCACACACATAATAACTGCCCTACTTAAAAATAACATAATAATAATAATAATGCTTCAGAATCAGAACTTACTAACAATTACATATATTATTCCTAATATTAATATAAAATACTGGTATGCTAACAGATTGAGAATTTCAAACTTGGTGTTTCTAGATTGGAGATTGTTTAGACTGTGTTTTTTCATGTTTCAAGGCAAATGAATGTCATGCCTTAGCTCATATTAAAAGATAGTATATGAAACACTTCTTCCTATCAAAATGCTGATACAACCCCTCTAAAGATCTTCCTGTTCGGAATGACATTATGTAAGGAAACAAGTTCTTCTCTCTACAGCTCAATATCAAGGTAGAATGTGGGGAAAAAAGAAAGAATAATCCTGAAAATTGCTACTTTCAAAGTTCTGCAGGGGGTTTCGGAGAGCTAGGAGGTAAAAGGTCTGTTGCAATGTCAAAATTTATTTATGTAACTGATTATTAGAAAAGACCTTTGTTACAAACTTACAATTAAGAAAAGTCTTCACTTTGTTTGACAATTTAAAATGCTAGTCACTTACTTAGGCAGGTACCTTGTGTGTGAATTTATAATTTTAAATTAGGCTAAAGTACAAGTTTAGGACATATAGTACGAGCCCATCCTGCTAACACTTATTTAAACCTTGTCACCACACACTTATTCTGACATGATGATTTAGCAAATGCAAGAGGAATTATTTTTTATTAGAGAAGATTTATTTGGAGGATGAAAAGCCAACTAAAAGCAATATACAAGGGAGAATAAAAAATAAAAGCCAAATGTAAAATTTCTTGTCAAATCCTTAAGGAAAACCCATATAAAAAGCCATGAGTTGATGCACAAAATGATGCCAAACAACTTGCACTCCCAGAAATGCGGTGGAGTATAAAATCTTTGTTTAAAGAACTCTCTCATTCTGTTTCAGCTATAGATTAACTACAATCCTGCAAAAATAATATACCACAGATAGATTTTATCTTCCTTTACGGTGCTGGAACTTGTAAACCGAATCACTACATAAATTTCCCATATGAAATTTTTAGATAAATTGTGACCTTTCTTTTTCAACCACTTTGCCTTAAGCTGCATCCTTAGATCTTTATTTTAAATGTCTGAATATTGTTTATTGTTTCTCTCTTCAGAATGATTCAGTCTTTAAGGAATGAGGCAAAGAAATCGGAGGATACATTTGCACAACTTCAAGAAATTCAAGAATCTATCAGACTTGCATTTTTAAACTGTTTCCTGGATTTTGCTGGTATGTTAGATGAGTTAGTCTACTGTTATGTCTGAGGCCTAGTTTTCTTGTTACAGCTGTGTCCAGTTACAAAGCTTCCTTCTGTGATTGATTTTCCAGGTAATCTTGAGCGCATTGTAAATGATATTAAGCAATATACACCAAACACAGAAGGCTCCCTCTTACCAAATGGATATTCCCATGAATCTGAGGAAAATCTGTCTTTTGATCTTCATGGGGGTGTCACTGATCCTCACAAGCAGTTGCTGATAGTTCTAAGTAATATCGGATATTGCAAGGATGAACTTTCGTATGAGTTGTATGGCAAATATGAACATGTCTGGCTGCATTCAAGGTACTTTGTCTTTATTGTTTTGTTTTATATTTTGATTAGTGCTAGTAAGTTCTAAGTTGTTTTATCATCTAAAACATTTCTTCTCTTGTTGCTCCCTTGTGCATATGATTGGCTGCTTCATTCTATACAAAGTTTTCTTTACAATTGAGTTTGAGTCTTTTATGCATTATTAATGGCATTCTGGTCCTTGGGCTTGCCATCATCTTATTCAGGGGTAAAGATGAAGCAGACAGTGATGTACAAGATCTTGCTATGTGCTTCTCCGGGCTTGAAGAAAAGGTCCTTGAACAATATACTTTTGCTAAGGTAATGATCAAGTATTTTCAAATTCCTCACGTCCATTTTTTTTCCCCTCTATTTTTGGAGCGAGGAATTGGGTGGTGATAGGAATTTCTAATCACTTTTTTCAATAGCAAGTTTCTCTATGCCGGCTGGTTTATATGCAGCAACTCTTTGGATTTGTTAGAGTTAAACTATATTTAAGAGTCTACTTTATGGTTTGTTTATTTATTAATTTTTTGGTTTATCTCCTTTTAGTACTATTCATCTTATCTTGTAATTTCTTATTACCTTTGTTTTTAGTTATACCTTTATCTATTGTAACTAATCTCATAAGATTAGGATTAGTCTACCTATCTATTATTTTGGAGGAGATTGGAATGTCAATCCTCTTGCTATCCATTCTATTTGAGTCAGTTTTATCATCTGAAGTTATCAATAACAGCAACTGGATTTTCCCAAAAATTCTACATAGTATCAAAGCTTGGTTACAAGAAAGGAGTTGGATTTACCTTATGATAAACTCTAATCTATACTCATTTTTTATAGTATCATTTTTTTTTCTCGTTTTTGTTTTTGGGAGGTTTTGCTGAATCTTCTTTATTTAAAATCTTCCCACGTCTTTATTTATTATCTTGGCATAATTAATGCTCGTATTTCTGAAGATTATTAAATCATGTGGGATCAATTTTCTTGGAATTTCCTGTTTTCGAGAAATCTTATTGCTAGATTCTCTAATGCCCCTTTTCATGCTGCATCCTTGGCTGATAGGATTTGGAACTCAGATTTTCATGTTCTTATTCTTGCTATTACTTATTAATTTTGCTGATTTAAAGTCCAAATAATGTTACTCCTTTGTCTCTACTTCTTTTGGAGAGTCAAAAAGCACCTTCTAAGGTAAAGTGAAATCTGTTTGGGAAGTGATTCTTAGTAGAACTAGTATAAATTATTTGCTTCAGACTGAGAGATCTGGAAAGGCTTTATCACCTGATGTGTATGTGCTGTGTTATAGCGAATTTGGGACAAGTAACCATGTTTTCTTGCATTGAGAATTGAAGATAGTTGGGTATTATTGGAATAGACATTTAACTTCTTTGAGTAGAACTAGGTTTGTCTTGTCATGGGGTTTTTCTCTAGATAAAGTTTTTCGGCTTTGGGAGTGTAAAATAATTGAAAGAAAGGGAGTTTTCTTATATATCATTTACAAGAGATGGTATGAAAATATATTTTACCTGAGGAGATCCTATATTAGGAAAGCTAATCTGCTCTCTAAATCCCTATGGTCATATTCATCTAATCCCTAGGGCAATGCACTAGTCCACTCTATCGTATACATCAATTATGTGCAACAAATAACACACACTCTCAAGTTGGAGCTTTCATATGGAAAATGCCCAAATTGTTCTAAGTTTAGTCAAACCCTGTTTCCATTATGGGCTTTTGCAAAGACATCTCTTAGGGCTCGATTGGTTTAAGGAAATGTTTCCTGTTTTCATTTTCTGTTTCTCTTTCTGGAATTCTATTTTCATTTTTAAATTTTCAATATTTAAGAAACATGTTTGTTTTATAAAGTCAAAAAATCGTTTTCATTAATATTTAAATTATGTTGACTTGAATAACGTTAATTTTTATATGTTTTTAAGTTTGGTTATGACTAAATGCTGATATTAACATGATCAATTAATTTATTTTTGTGTAAAGTTGCAAAATATCACAAGTTTGTTTCTGGAAATACTGGAAACCTCTTTTTGATGTTTCCTGTTTTCAGCCTGTTTCAGGAAATATTTTCAGGAAACATTTTCAAAAAAACTGTACAAAACACGTTTTCAGTCATATTTCCTGTTTTTAGTGAAAATGGAAACAGGAAAAGGAGCAACCAATCAGACCCTTAACTGTTCTCTAGTTTTAACATATGTTGTGGTGATTAACTTCTTCAATCTTTTCACGGAAAAAATGAAAATGCATTATGTTTAGTTTATTCATGAAAGGGGGGTTTGATGCAATTTGGAAGGGAGCAGTACTCTCTTACTATAATTTTGTAGGCAGGGAAGTCTTAAGATTAACTTCTCTTAGGCTGGGATGACATTTTACACAATCCGGCAAGGTTTTGTACCCCCAAGAGCACTATCAATCATGTCCTGTTGTCTTATGGAAAGATCTTCAAGATGCAAGGAAGCTTGTGTTGTATACCATAAGATTATCTTTTAAGTGGTTTGGGTGTGGAGTTGGAATGCATGAATCGGAAGATGCAGTTTAATATAGATTTTACTATCTCAGTTTTTTATTGGCCTCCCCTTTTTTATTCTCAATATATGGTTTGGTCCCAAAGAGTTTGGTAAATTGGTAATAAAATTTAAGGGCATTAAAATATTGACAAAAAATATAAATGATGACTTTCACATTGGCTAAAGTTATATTATTTTTATATTATGAAGTCAGTACTCAGTGAATATGCCAATGGAACTAAAATGGTATATAAGACAATCTGTCTGACATATTTCAAGGGTGGGTTCCGTACAAGTCAAACTCAATTTCTTTCCTAAAAGTTTCACATTGAAATAAATTATTGGTCCTGATTCCTTAACAACCTGATGAAGTCCCATATTGGGGAGCTAGTAGCCATAGGTAATTCATGTGGTAGGCCCCTCTCTCATTAAAAGCCAGTTTTGATTCTTTGCATTTATTTCCAGTATTTGGTATAAGAGCTAGGATCAACCTCCTCAGAATGGGTTAGAGGGGGCAACTTGACCAGACAATGGGGAGAGAGAGTAAGTGCAGCACAGTGCTGCCATTGAGGATGTTGGCTCTTTTAAGCATAGTGCTAGTAGAATGTCATATCAGGGAACTACAACTAATCCATGCTGTAGCTAAGGGGTAGTGTGGTTCTTCCCCCTTACAAGCCAATTTTAAGGGTGGGTTCCCCCCACTTGCTTACTTCTCCATCAATCCAGATTCCTTCCTGTTGAGATAATTTTTTATTTCCTTTCTTTTTAGTTTCAGTGTTCAATACTTACCTGCTTTTTTGTATGTTCACTAGGCAAACTTGATCAGATCTGCCGTCATCAATTATCTGTTGAAATCTGGCATTCAGTGGGGAGCAGCTCCTGCAATTAAAGTGAGTAACTAGTGATGGGGTTATTTTAATGTTGACAGTTCTTACAATATTGTGTTCCAAAATGTTTTCATCTTTTTTTTTTGTGGAAATTATTTTTCTTTAATCCATTGTATACCATTTTCAGGGTGTGCGTGACGCAGCTGTGGAGTTACTGCACACATTGGTAGCTGTGCATGCAGAGGTACACATTGCATAACTGTGGGAAATAAATTATAAATCTTTTTTTTTGTATTGTTATTATTTTTTCTTTAAGATAGAAGAGCTTGATTAGAAAAGCCTAAAAAGAGAGGGGAAGTGAGAGAGAGAGAGAACACAAATTCCAACAAAGTGAGAGCCTTCTGATCTCTCTGCACATCTGCCAGTGAGACTTCTTGAGAAAAGTGATGTGCTAAACATCCAATCACAAAACGTAGCTTTCTACAAACTAATACAGAAGGGCGAAATTATTGTTTTTGAAAATACCTTACTCTTATCAATACCTTCTGACTCATTTTAAAGGAAGGACTCCAATTTAGTGGTCATGTTCAATTTTCACAGAATGTAACTAGTTACCGACAGTAATGAAAAGCTCCTTTACATATAACTTGTTTATGAAAATCATAGAAAACTAGAATCAAATTTGTTACCAAATTATTTTGGTATGGTATTGCCTATTGCCCAGTGCCATGGTTCTGGTGTTGCTATGGCACTGCTTTGATGCTCAACATCCTGGCAGTATGCAATTATGCATGGCATTTGCTATTGTCCAATTCAAATTTAAGGCTTTTTTTTAGTCCATTTGATATTTTTGTGGCTTTGAAGAAGAGATTTTAGGAAAAGTTAACCTCATATGGTTTATCATCGTTGAACTAATGTCAAATTGTCAATGCTATTTTACTTTTCTAACTTTTTAGTTCGTCAGTTGACATTGGTCATATCTAGAACTCTTATAAGTTGATTACCTGAACATAATTTATGAAGATTTATTGTCTCCAGCAGATCCCAGCTTTACATACCTTACTTTCCCAACTGTTGTTTTATGTCCATTATATTTGTTCAAGGCTGATGTATACCGATTATTATCTTAGTGTAATGTTTTCCCTGAAGTATTCTGCTGAGATGTTGCTTTGCCATAGGTTTTTGCCGGTGCTAAGCCTCTCTTAGAAAAGACACTGGGTATTCTTGTGGAAGGCCTGATTGACACTTTAATCAGCATTTTCCATGAAAATGAAGATGCAGATCTTAGGACTCTTGATATGAACGGATTCTGTCAGCTCATGCTGGAGGTATGTTATGATAAATGTCTCCTGCAATGTTATTTGGGAAAAAATGCATAAAACCCTCACAAACTATGTAGCCTTATTACAACTATAGTATAACCTCAAAAGTGAAGCGTATGTGTTGTTTTCAGTATTTGTACACTACGATATAAAAGAACGTTTGAACAATGGATAATTTAGTTTTCTTGCTGTCTGAGATGATCATGGTGGCAGAAAATTCATTATCATTGTCATACTATTTTATTATGCTCTCATAAATGATCAAAACAGGATAATTTTAATGTGTTTCGTGCTTTCAAAGCTTTCCCTTTTCCCGTTGATCATGTTGAGCTCTTTGCAGTACCTTACCCACTAGGTCTTTTTTCTCTCAATCCATGGTCATTGAGGTTCTTTGCTAATCGTTTGCTTTAAAGTTTCTGTCTGGAATAAATTAATGCTTTCCACACAGTTGGAGAAAAAGCAGAACCCCCTTCTCATTCTTTGCCTCTTAGGAAAATAAGAATGAAATGCTTGAAAACTGAGGATCCATTTTCTGTGGATGTTTTTCGTAGGGGTGTACAAGACCCGGCTCGGCCTAGACCATGTGTGGGTCTAGTTTTTCTATTCCCGGCCCGCCCCGGGGTTACATTCATTTAAAAAGAAAATACTTTTTTTTTTAATTTTTTACTACATATATTTATATTTTCTACTACTAATTATTTTTTTAATTGTAGGAAATGTATATGTATTATTATTATTATCAATTGTATATTAAAAAAATATACTTAATCTCAATTAAATCAATATTTTTTTAACAAATAAATAAAATTAAATGTCTTTATTAATAAAAATATCATTAAATTGGTCCATAATAAATTCTTTTATCATTATATACAAGTTAAAATATATATAAAATAAATAAATGGCTTAAATAAAAAAACATACAAAAATTTTGGCCCAGCCAGCCCATGTACATCCCTACTTTTTCATCTTTATTAGTAGTGTTTTACTTGCACACTGCGATAATACTCAATTTGTGGCTCTGATGGTTGCTCAACCTGCTTGGATTTCTGCAGCTTGAATACTTGGAGACTATATTAAACCCTTATTTTACAACTGATGCCAGAGAGTCCTTGAAGTCTTTACAAGGTTTGCTTCTGGAGAAAGCCACTGAGAGTGTAACTGATGCTGTTGACAATCCAGGACATAATCGTCGGCCAACTCGTGGGAGTGAAGATGCAGTTGCAGATGACAGACAGCAAGCGACAACTGTATCACCAGATGAGCTCATCGTAAGCAACTTAACACTCTTCCTTTTATATTACAAGTTCAGATCCCGAGATCATGACTGATTTGGTTCCTTTGATTTAACCTGTCTTTCAGAAATGAATTTCGTCTTGAAAATGACTTTTTCATCGTGCTATTGTGCTAAGAGGAAAAGGAAAAGTAAATTATTGATTTAGTTCCTAGAATATGACAAATGTCTCAATTTTGTCGTTGAAAAATGAAATTATACGACGATTTAGTTGCTACTGTGCTAAGAGGACAAGAAAAAGTAAATTAATGATTAGTCCCTAGAATATGACAAATGTCTCAGTTTCATTGTTGAAAAATGAAAGTATACGATTTAGTCCCTAAAAGATGTAATTACAGTCAATTTGGTCCTTTTACTAAAATATTAATTTGAATTTAACAAGAACGATAATTTTTTAACCGCAATTGTTTATTGTAGTTTTAGCTTAATTTAAAATTACATCAGAATTTAGAACTAAATTTGGATTGGTTTCCTTAACAAAAGGATCAAACCAATTGCAATTGCATCTTTCATAGATTAAATCATATAATCTTATAGTTCAGGGATTAAATTGAGACGTTTGTCATTTTTTATGGACCAAATCATTAATTTAATAAAAAATGATCCACTTGTGTAAAAAAGCATATTTTAGGAACGACTAATGAGTACAAGTTATCATATGTTGAATTTTGCTTCAATGTTTTAGGCTCTTGCACAGCAGTATAGCTCTGAGTTACTGCAATCAGAGCTTGAGCGGACACGTATCAACACTGCATGCTTTGTGGAATCGATGCCGTTGGGGTCGGTGCCGGAACCGGCAAAAACTGCCTACTCTTCTGTGAAGGGTTCAGTGGATACTTCTAGCAGAAATCAGAGAGGTGCCAATAATACTGGATCCCCAAGTTTCTCACGGAGACAACGATGAATATTTTTAAAGCATTCCAGTGTTTACCTATCATGTGTTCATGGTTGTATTTTAGTTCATGTAGTTAGTGTAATTTTTTTCTCCTTATTTTGGCTTGTTAATTTTACTGTCGATTGGTTTTATGGAGGTGAGTCAATTTTACTGGAGTTGTGCGACATTTTGGCAATTCTGTACACTATAAAATTTTCACTTGGTTAGAGAATAAGAATGAAATACTCATAATATAGCATATGCTAGTTTTTAAATTCATTTGCCGATTGAGAAATCTGATTTTTGCTCAAAATAAAATCTAATTTTTTTATCAACATATTAAATACAAAATGTGATCATTTAGGTTTGAATGATTCTTAACAGCACTTGATCCAGTCTAATTTTTCAATTAAAAGTGTCCAACTCTAAACTCCGATTACCATTCTCAGTTTTAGCCCAAATTAACTTGTGTTCTCAATCTTATTCTATGTTTCAATAAATATACGTTGTCTATGTCTCGTTTAGTCGTTTACACGTTCATTCTAGGCTTAAGATAGATTTACATGAAAGGATCGGATCGTAAGCATTAGCTTGTTCTGCTTAAGTCTAAATTTGAATGCTAACGGTAGTTTCATTATAATCGTTGTAAACAAATATTACGAAACACATTAATGATTTTAGTAGAAAAGTATAGTGCTCTTTTTGTGTTAATTACAAGTTCTCAATTTCGTCCTGGAAAAAGGAAATATTGATTAAATATATAATTGAATAACACAATAAAAGAAGTGTGGGCTGAATTGTTAAACTTCCTCAACTATAGGATTGTGTAAACTGTAAAGGAAAACAAAAAGAAAAAGGTTGTGTAAAATTATTTTATCGCTTTTCTTTGACCAATGACTTATTTAAGCTATTTTCAAATATATAATTGTCATATATTAGCATTTCGTCTAAAATTTGATAAGATATCATCGTTATATAGGGGCTAAATTATACAGACACCTTTCGAGTTTCAAGTTGAGTGCACAAAATATTTAAGTTTTACAATTATGTAGAGAGAGCCCATGAATTTTAGGTTAATTTGTTGAATGTAAAAATGCCTTGCTGTGTAATAGGACTGGCCGTAAGTCATTCAAGGCGAATCGGGATAAATATTGGTGTCTTTCTTTTTTAAGTTTATATTATTAATCTTATTTTGTAAAACAAATCTAAATCCTGATTTAGAATTTTCCATCCAACAACCTAATTTGGTCATGCTTATTATCAGCAAAATGCTTTGATATACACCCCTCGGAAGCCGACGGCGCGGACTCCCCCTCGG